>PVKH010039919.1:0-11126 GCA_004027955.1 Chaetophractus vellerosus | reverse complement strand
ACAAAGAAGAATTTGAAAGTATACACAGAAAAATAGCAGATCTTATGAGAATGAAAGGTCCAATAAATGAAATAAAAAATACACTGGAATCATATAATAACAGATTTGAGGAAGCAGAAGAAAGGGTTGGTGAGCTTCAAGAAATGGCCTCTGAAAGTGAACACACAAAAGAACAGATGAAGGAAAGATTGGAAAAACTTGAACAAGGTCTCAGGGAATGAAAGGACAGTAAGAGACATGCAAACATATGTGTCATGGGTGTCCCAGCAGAACAGAAGAGAAAAAGGGCAGAAGGAATATTTGAAGAAATAATGGTAGAAAATTTCCCAACCCTATTGAAGAACATAGATATTGATATCCAAGAAGCATGATGTACTCTCATCCAAAAAAATCTGAATAGACCAAATCTGATACACATACAAATCAGAATGTCAAATGCCAAAGACAAAGAGAGAATTCTGAGAGCAGCAAGAGAAAAGCAATGCATAATGTATAAGAGATACTCAATAAGATTAAATGCTGATTTCTCACCAGAAACCATGGAGGCAAGAAGACAGTGGTATGATATATTTAAGATACTGCAAGAGAAAAATTTCCAGCCAAGAATCTTATATCCAGCAAGATTTTCTTTCAAAAATGAGGGCGAGATTAGAATATTCACAGATAAACAGAAACTGAGAGAGTTTGTAACCAAGAGACCTGCTTTGCAGGAAATACTAAAAGAAGTGCTACAGCCTGAAAAGGAAAGATAGGAGAGCAAGGTCTGAAAGAGAGTCTAGAAATGAAGATTATATCAATAAAAGTAACTAAAAATGTCAAAAGAGTGGTGAAAATAAAATATGGTAGATAAGATCCAAATGCTCAGGAATAAACTTAACCAATGATGTAAAGCACTTGTATTCAGAAAACTACAACTCATCGTTAAAAGAAATTTTTTAAAAATACCTAAATAATTGGAAGAACATTCCATGCCCATGGATTGAAAGACTAAATATCATTAAGATGCCAATTCTACTCAAATTGATATACAGATTCAATGCAATCCCTATAAAAATTCCACCAGCATTTTTTAAATAAATGGAAAGCATGATTATCAAATTTATTTGGAAGCGTAAGGGGTCCTGAATAGCCAGAAACATCTTAAAAAGGAAAAGCAAAGTTGGAACACTCTCATTTCTGGACATTAAATCATATTGCCTAGGTACAGTGGATAAAAACAGCTTGGTACTGGCATAAAGACACATAGACCAATGGAACCAAACTGATGGTTCAGAAATAGGCTCTCACATATATGGTCAAGTGCTTTTTGAGTAGCCTGTCAAACCCACCCATCTCGGGCAGAACAGTCCATTCAACAAATGGTGCTGAGAAAATTGGATATCCATAGCAAAAGAAGGAAAGAGGGCCCCTATCTCACACCCTATACAAAAATTTGCTCAAATAGAATTAAATTCCTAAATATGAAAGCAAGAATCATAAAGCTTCTAGAAGAAAATGTAGGAAAATAGCCTCACAACATGGTGGTAGGTGATGGATTCTTAAAGGAGATAAGAGGGGGACTGAGATGGACTACTGATATTTAATATATGTAGAAGTTTTAATTAGCTTTACTGTAAAAGTGTGGAAATTTACAAAGTTGATGGTAACACATTATAGTGAGTAACAGCTGGTTTATAAATAGGGCTGTGGCTGAAAATGGTAGTCTAGGGATGTAAATGCCAATTGAAAGAAAGCTAGAGAATAATCTAGGGACTGAATAGCCCAGTAAATCTAGAGGTGGATGAGAATAGTAGTTGATGGTACAGATGCAAGAGTGTCCTTTGTGAGCTAGAGCAGATGTACATCACTATTGCAGGGTGGTGGGAATGTGGAGAAGCATGGGGAAAGTACAACTAGAGTGACCTATGGAGTGTGGTTAACAGTAATAATGTAATATTCTTGCATCTATGCCAAAGATGTACTGTGTTGATAGTAGGGGAGTATGGAAGATGTGTCCCAAGTATATGCTGTGGACCTGGTAATAATCGGATGATATATCTCATGGCCTGTAACAAATGTTCCACCAGGGTGTGGTGTGTTGATGGAGGGGTGTTGTTTGGGAATTCTGCACATGTGCATTATTGTTTTATAAGTTTACAACTTCTGCCATAAAAATATATTTTAAAAATAACAATAGGGTGGGTTGGGGGAAAAATACACCAAATGTAAGATAAGGACTATAATTAGTAGTAATGTTTTGACAATATCCTTTTATAATTTGTACAAATGTTTCACGATAATGCAAGGTGTTGGTGGAGGGTTGATATATAGGACCCCTGTATGACGTTATGAATGTTTGCTTTGTAAGTTCACAACTTTTACTGTACATTTATTGTTTATATATGTTCATATACAGATGATATAAATAATAATAATAATAATAGGGTGGGTTTGTGGAAAATACTTTGGTAAGTAGCCATATTTTGAGGATGTTCTTTAATCATTAGTTAAAGATGTTTGACAACAATGCAGTGTGTTGGTGGTGGGATGAGGTATGATGTTATATATGTTTGTTTTGTAAGTTCACAAATATTACTATACACTTATTGTTATGTATGTTCATGAATGAGTGATTTACTTCAATAAACTTAAAGAAAAGTAGGGCCTAGAGAATGTAAATAACTTTCCCAGTTTACCCAGCTTTTAAGAGATGGCACTAGTTTTGTACTCTAAACAGCTCTTAAAAACGTCATTCTACTTCAGTTCACATCTTTTTAAAAAATGTACCTCTGTATTAAATGATATTCCATCCTGTTGATATCCCATAACTTGGTACCTATTCTTACATGAATGGACATTTAGACTGTTTACGGTGTAAGCATTATATATATAACATTGCTATGAAAAACTTATAAAATTTCCTTGTATAAGTGCAGATTATTCCTCAAGCCAAAGAACTGAAAATTAAATAGTACTTTAAAAAGTATTAGCTCATTCTTGTGTCTAGCAGTGGTTTCTTAAACTTTACACCCAAAGCACAAGCAACAAAAGATAAAATAGAAAACGGGAGTGTATCAATCTGCCAAAAGTGTGCTGACGCAAAGTACTAGAAATCTGTTGGCTTTTCTAAAGGGTATTTACTTGGGGTAAAAGCTTACAGTCCCAAGGGCACAGAAAGTCCAACTCAAAGCGCCATAAGAGGTACTTTCTCACCAAAGTCTGGTGCCACATGTTGAAGCAAGATGGCAGGTGATCTCTGCCAGGTTTCATCCTTCCCCTCTGGGCTTCCTCTTCCTCTTCAGGCTCTGTGCGCCCAGTTTCTTCCCATCTCAGCTGCAGCCTGACCTAGGGCTTGTCTTTCCGTGCTTCCTGTATCAGTCTCATCTCTCTTCCCAAGGTCATCTGTAAGCTATCAGTCAAATGGTCCATCTCTCTGGGGCTTTAGTTGTTTGAGCCTTTTTTTTTTGTCACATGGTAGGATCAAAATGACAAAGTTCTCTTCTCTGTGTCTTCTTGAATGAGTGTCTCTTTATATCAGATCCAGCAAGGGAGCAGGGACTCAACCTGAGTCATGCCCTCTGACATAGTGAAGTCAAAAAGCCTAATATTAGGAGGTAATCTAATAAAAGACATTTCAGCTGAATTCAGTGCAATCCAAGGGCATCACACCCAGAAGAATACATTAGTTTACAAACATAATCTTTCTCTTTTGGGGATTTATAAATAATCTCAAACTGCCACATGGGACCTCATCAAAAGTAAAAACCTTTGTTCCTCAAAGGACTTTATCTTGAAAGTAAAATGACAACATACAAAATGGGAGAAAATATGTGGAAAGCACATACCCAGTAAAGGATTAATATCCAGAATGTATACATAAATCCTACAATTCAATTTAAAAAAACACACAATTTTAAATGGGCAAAAGACTTTAACAGTCATATAAATTGCCAGAAAGTGCATGAAAAGATGTTCAAAATCATTAATCATTAGAGAAATGCAAACTGAAACCACAATGAGATACCATTTCATACCCATTAGAATGGGTGCTATTAAAAAAATGGAAAATAACAAGTTTTGGAGAGGATACTGAGAAATAGGAACACTCATTCATTGCTGGTGGGAATGTAAAATGATGCAGCCACTATGGAAGAAAGTTTGGTGGTTCCTTAGAAAGCTAGTTCCCCAGAAAGCGAAGTATAGAAATAGCATATGGGAAGTGGATGTGGCTGAAGTGATTGGGCTTCAGTCTACCATATGGGAGGACCCAGATTCAATCCTTTACAGAGCGCCAGGCCCGCGCGGCGACTCAGGCTCATGGGGGGAGCAACACAGCAAGATGATGACGCAAAAACAACAAAAAAAGAGATGCAGGGGAGAGCCAAGACAATGCTACAGAAACCAGGAACTGAAGTGGTGCCAGCAATAGGGTGCCTCTCTCCCACATTGGAGGTCCCCAGGATCGAATCCTGGTGAATCCTAGATGAGAAAAATGAGAAGAGAAGACAAAAAGAAAAGAGACACAGAAGATCACAAATCACAAAAAGAATGGACACAGACAGCAAAAACAGTTGGGGAGGCAGGGGAGGGGGAAGGAATAGCATATGATCTGGCAATCTCACTACTGGGTATATATCCAAATGAATTGAAAGCAGGGACTTGAACAGATATTTGCACACTGATGCTCATGGTGACATTATTCACAGTTGCCATAAAGATGGAAGCAACCCAAATGTCCATCAACCGATGAATGGATAAATAAAATATGGTATATACATACCATATATGTTATATACATACCATGGAATATGATTCAGTTGTAAAAAGGAATGAAGTCCCAATACATGTGACAACATGGATGGACCTTGAAGACATCATGTTAAGTGAAATAAGCTAGACACAAAAGGACAAATATTGTATGAGCTCACTGATTTGAAAGAATTAGAATAAACAAACTCATAGAATTATATCTAGAATACAGGTTACCAGGGGATAGAGTGGGGATACGGAATGGGAAATTGAGGCTTAAAATTTATAGGCACCTAAAAGTTATCTCCTAAGGGCCTCCTTTTTGCATAAATGTGGCCTCTGTCTAAGACAAAATCAGCATATAAATGTACTACCTTCCTCCTGGAATGGGACTGACTCCTGGGGATGACCCCCTCTGGCACTGAGGGATTATTACTAAATGCCAACTAACAATACACCTGGAAAAAGACCTTAACCAAAAGGGAGAAAGGGTAGATACAAATGAGTTTTTATGGCTAATAGATTTTCAAAGTGAGTCAGGAGGTTATTCCAGAGGTTCATTGACTGCCACAGTAAATATTGCCTCAAATAGCAGAGCTCCTGAGGGCTCTAGAGACAGCCAGACATTATAGACAGGGCAGACAGCTCAGGAGTTTGATACCACGCCTGTGGACATTACTTTGAAATTTATGCTGCTCAGTGTGACAGAGTTGGACTCATTTTTGTTTTGCCCACACATGGCTCTTCTGCCCCTTCTATTTGAACTTATAGTTAGTACTATATTTGACATACGTCCAAGAGGCTTAAATCTTTGGTCTGTCTATGTGCCAGTTGGGCCCTGAATCTCAGCAGAGTTGAAACACATACTCTCCAGTCAATTGGACTCATGCAGGACAACTAACAAGGAAATGATGGTGGGCAACACCCATTCCAAGGAACAGAGAGTGTCTACATCTGCAAGGAAGATGGTTCCTTCCATCTGCCCCATGGTATCTAAGCCCCATCTCAATTAGAAATAGAGTGGGCATCACCAACCCAAAAGCCTCAAGATTTGGGAATGAACAATGGACTAAAGTAGATTTATGATTATTCTACTATAGACTTATTATTATTCTAGCAATAGAAGAACTTGTAACATTGATATAAAGGCACTGGCCACCAGAAGTTCTGAGGAGAGGGAGAGGGAAGAATAGTTGTAATATGGGGACATTTTTGGGACATTGGAATTGTCCTGCATGATGTTACAATGACAGATACAGGCCATTATATAATTTGTCATAACATACAAATTGTGCGGGACAGAGTGTAAACTATAATGTAAACTATAATGCAAGGACAGTGGCAATGCTTCAATACATGTTCATCAATTATAACAAATGGACTACACAAATGAAGGATGTTGCTAATGTGGGAAAGTGTGGGAGAGGTAGGGAGTGGAGCATAGGGAAATCTCCTATATCTATTATGTAACATTTATATAATCTAAAGCATCTTTTTAAAATGTATTAACAACAAAATACCCTCGGAGTAACAAACAGGCCAGTGATTGCTTGACTAAACAGCTGGATACCATAACCTAGCCATGTTGACACATGAAATTAACCATCACACCAAATCACTTAGAAAAGCCTGACCCAGACCTACTAGGTAATAGGCACATATGCACAAGTTCAATAAATTTGGAATTTGTCTTTGTGCTGCAGGGTACATTGTGTTAGGGGCCCACTTCAGGTGGTATTTTGTTGATGGGTTTAAATCATTAGTCAGGTGATGACTAATGACTCAACAAAGGAGATTGCCTTCAGCAATGAGAGGAGTCTCCTAATCCAATAAATTGGAAGCCTTAAAGTGAGAACTGAGGCTTTCAGCAATCAAGAAGACTTTGTAATTTACTTCAGCCAGCCTGCTTCTCCTGGGAATTAAACATCAACTTCTTTGAGTTTTCAATTTTCAGCCTACCCTATAGAATTCAGACTCCACTTTCCACTGCTGCATGAGCCAATTCCCATGTTAAATCTCTTAATTCTGGCCATTCTGTTTTTCTGGAAAACTCTGACTAATACCAATTTTGGTACTGAAAAGTGGGGTGCTGCTATCACAAATACCTAAAAATGTGAAAAGAGATTGGGAATTGGGTAATGGGTAGAGGCTGGAAGAATTATGAGGTGCTTGATAGAAAAAACTTAGATTGCTTTGAAGATACTGTTGGTAGAAATATGGACATTAAATGTATTTCCATTGAAGCCTTAGAAGGAAATGATGAATGTGTTATTGGAAACTGGAAGAAAGATGATCCTTATTATAATGTAATAGAGTACTTGTTTGAATTATGTCCTAGTGTTGGATTGAAAGTGGGATTGTAAAAGTGATGAACTTGGATATTTAGTTGAGGAAGTTTCCAAGCCAAGTGGGGAAGGTACAGCCTGATTTCTCTTTTCAGCTTATAGTAAGATGAGGAGGAAAGGGATAAGCGGAGAATTGAACTCTTAAGCAAAGAGGAACAAACAACTGATAAGTTGGAAAATTCTCAGCCTATCCAGATAGCATGCTCTGAGACTAAATCCAGAAGCAGCTATATCAGGGCCCTCCCTGAGCTTCCAGGAAGCAAGTCCCATAGATTAGGATTCTATGTGAGGGCTTAACTGAACAACCCTCTGCTACAGAGGATATGGCTGTACATGGATCTGGTCAGACATCCCAGAGGAAGTCTAGTTTGGAAATGCTGTTATACACGAAGGAACTGTAGAAAGTATTTTTGTCTGATGCTTTGGGATCCCTTGAATTGCATGAAAAGCCAATAAGTGTTTTGTGAATTTGTATGAACATGAGCACTGCCATCCTAGACTGAAATGGACAGAGACAGGATAAATTGAAGGAAGAATGATTTCAAAGGCAGAACTATGGAAGCAGAGTTCTGGATGAAAAAGATCTCCATGGCCCAAGAAATTTGGTCTACCCATGTGTGTGGAAAGTAGAAGTCCGCCTTGTGCTTGGAGGGGGCAGGACTACCACCACAGAGAGTGTTCAGCTGCCACCAGATCCTTGTAGAGGGTAGGGTCTCTGCCCAGGTCTTCAGAGAGACTTTGGCCAGCATCCTTAATGCTTGGAAAGAGTGAGGTCTACACCTCAGCTTTCATGCAGACTGCCACTCCATTGCTTGGTGAGGATGGTGCATACACCCCAACATTTGGGGAGACCATGGTGTATTAGTCAAGGTTCTCCAGGGTGACAAATTCAACAGGAGTAAATACATATATATATATATACACACACACAATGCACACACATATTTATTTATGAGGTTTACTATAGGGATTGGCCCATGCATCTGTGTGCTGTGTAGATTAGCAGGTCCAAATTCCTTAGGCCAGGCCATAAACTAGGATCTCTGAAGAAGTTTTCAAAGAATTCCCCAGGAGAAGCTAGCTGGCTGAAGTAGAGATAGAGACTCTTCTTTCTGATTGCCGAAATAAACAGTTCTTCCTTCAATTGAATGAATGAGACATCTCTCTTTACTGAAGAAAATCTCCTTTGTTGTTTGCAGATGTAATTCACCATAGATGCAGTCAGCTGAAAGATGATTTAAATCCACAAAATATCCTAACAATCAGGATAGTGCTTGCTTGACCAAACAGCTAGATAACATAACTTTTAAAAATATATATTTTTATTTTGATTTTTGAAAAGAAACTTAGATTACATAAATGTTATACAAAAAATATGGAGGATTCCCATATGCCCTGCTCCCTAGCCCTCCCACATTTTCCCACATCAACAACATCCTTCATTAATATGGTACATTTGCCACAATTGATGAACACTTATTGGAGCAGTCCCACTAAGTGATGATTGTAATTTATATTATAGTTTACACTCTCTCCTAAACATTTTTGCAAGTTATTACAAGATATACAATGGTCTATATCTGTCATTCCAACGTCATTCAGGATAATTCCCAAGTCCAGAAAATGCCCCCAAATTACCCCTATTTTTCCCTCTCCCTCTCCTCAGAACCTCCAGTGGTCACTGCCTCCACATACTTGATAAAAGTTCTTCCATTACCAGGATCACAACAAGTCTACAGTAGAACAACTGTAAGTCTGCTTTAGTCCATTGTCCATTCCCCAATCCTGAAGATTCTGGGATGGTGATGCCCACTACACCTCTAATTGAGAGGGGTTTAGATCCTGGGTGGCAGATGGATGGGACTTTCTTGCTTGCATTTGTGAACTCTGTCTATTCCTTGATGGTCATTGTCAGTCATCATCTCCTTGTTACTTGTCCTGGATGAGTCCAATGAACTGGAGAGTGGGTGTTGCAAGTCTGTTGAGATTCAGGGCCCAACTGACACATAGGCAGCCCAAAGAGTTAAGTCTCTTGGACATACAACTATCATCTCTAGTATTAACTATAGGTTCAAATAGATGGGCAGCAGAGCCACGTGCAGGGAAAACACAACTGAGGCCAACTCTATAGACATCATAACTTAGCAAAGTTGACACATTAACTTAACCATAACACGTGGCCACTGTACAAGCACTAGGAAAAGGTGGGGCTGTCAATCTAGCAGGCCCAGAGGACAAAGCATCAACTCAGATATGATTCTGAGATCTCGAAGTCAAATAAAGTTTTCCTTGCTGAGATTTGGACTTGTTTGGGACCTGTGACCCCAGTTTTCCTTCCATTTCTTCCTTCTGAAATGGGAATGTCTATCCTATGCCTGTTGTACCATTGTATGTTGGAAACAGATTATTTCTGTTCTGGGTGGCACAGATCTACAGAGAGGAGTTTTGCTCACACCCATAAAGGATTTTAATGAGATTTAGAGTTGTTCTAAAATGGCTAAAAGCATTTGGGAGTTTGTAATGGAATGAATATATATTGCATGTAGGAAGAACATGTCTTTTCTGGAATCCAGTGGGTAGACTTTGGCAGATTGCATTATGTACTCTGGAAAAAAACAAACAAGCAAACAAAATCATGTTCTTAATCTTAATCCATTCCTATGGCTCTGAACTCATTTTAAATAGAAACTTATTGAAAATGTTATTTTTAGTTAAGGTGTATCCATCTGAATCAGGATCTTAATTCTATTACTGGAGACCTTATAAAGATAAAGCCATGGGGGAGGGGGGCAACAAGCAACTAGAAGTCAACAGGAATTTAGAAGGGAAAGGAGAGGACATCCCCACTTGACAATAGAAAGCAGAGAAATATGCCAAGGAACCCCAAGAATTGCTGGCCAGCCAGAATGCTACTGATCTCAGAAAGAAGCAAGCCTTCTAGTCAATGCCTTGACTTGTACTTCTAACTTCTGAAACCTTGAGCCAATATGTTTCTGTTATTTAAGCCAACCCATATGGCATTTGCCATAGCAGCTCAAGAAAACTAAGACACTTGATCTACAATTTAAAGTTGTAATTACCTTAAGTGACAGGTATCATGAAAAGAATCTTCCCTCCAATTAAGTAAATTATCTTCCTGTGAGTTTCTGAAATGTATTGAAATAGTTATCTTTAACAAATATTCAGGAGCAAAAAAGCAACTTTGTGTATTTGGTTATAAGGCAATGTACACAGCCTTTCTGAAAGTGCTTTGGGTGATTTACCCATGACACTCTTCAGTTCTAAAATCTATGACTTAGAAATCTGTGATTTAGAGTTACAAATAGGCAGAAAGTTGTCTCCTTGCTTCTTCTTAACAGTGCTTTTTTTTTGCCAAGTGCATTCAATTGAAATGAAAATATTAAATATAAACCAGAGGAGATAAAAATTAGGTACAATAACATCTATACTTTTTAAAAAAACAAATTTTAAGAAATAATTTGAATATAATACATTAATTTTATGCACATATGAATGGATTATATTATATCTCAGGTAAGATGAAAATGTTGAGTAAATACACACTGCACACTGCTAATCTTCTTTAGTTTAAATGTATTATTAAGTGCATAATACATGCTCGACACTGTACTAAATGTTGAGAATCTGAAAATAAAACAAGGCACCTTTCATTCCCTCAAAGAGATTATATGCATAGGGAAAAAAAAAGAGAAGATGTCTATGGAAGCACACAACAAGATACTGAATCCCTCCTGGGACTCCAGAAAATGCTTCCTGTGGGACAGAAATGAAGACATTAACCTGATAGAAAAGGCCAGGAAAGCCAGGCTAGACAGGAAGCACTGCATGAAAAACATACAGCTTCTTTAGGGAAATATAATTATTCATTAAAGATAAGACTTGAAGGAGGGAGTCATAGAAAACAGGCCAAAATGTGTGGGTGGAAGGTAGAGTAAGAAGGGCATTGCACCCTCTGCCGAGGAACTTGGACTTTGTCTTATTGGACAGAGAATAAGTAATATATCAATTATACTAAATAAAATATTTTTGGAT
>PVKH010039917.1:0-11123 GCA_004027955.1 Chaetophractus vellerosus | reverse complement strand
CAGAAGAAGCTGTTTGCACTTGTAAGGAGCTGCCCCAGAGGCCCAGCAAACAACTTCCCCTTATGCCCATTCCTGAGGATTTATTCATATGATCACACCTAATTGCAAAGGAGGCTGGGAAGTGTAGTTATTTAGCTGTTCACAGAAATTATATCATCTCATGTATCATATTGTATCAAATCATATGTCATCTAATGTCATATCATGTATCATATCATATCATATCATTTATCATATATCATATTATACAGCCCATTAACATAAGTCTTGTACAGTAAGAAAGAAATGGAGAATGGATATTGGGTAGCCAAGTAGTAGCTCCTGCCACAAGAAGATTATTAACTTTCTTATTTTTCTATCTGTTGCGTCACCATCTTCTTGGTACATTGCTTTTGCACCGGGCGGGGGGGTGGGGTGGGGGGCCTGCGCCTGTCTGCACTGCTGGGAATGCCTTTTTTCTTTTACCGTGAGGTCCTGGGGATCAAACCTGGGTCCTCCATATGGTAAACGGAGCTCAACTGCTTGAGCCATAGCCACTCCCTAGATTATTAACTTTTTTTGAAATCAACTTCTGAAATGTTTGGCTGAATAGGAGAATGCATTTATTTTTAAACTCCAATTAGGAAATTTTTTAAAATTACTTTTTATTTTTAAAAATATTTTTATTGAAGTAAAATTCACATAAGAAAATTCATCATTTTAACTGTTTTAAATTGTATAGTTCAGTGGCTTTTAGTGCCTTCACAGTGTTGCTCAACTGTCAGTACTATTTCATCACCCCAAAAGGAAATCCCATACCCGTTAAGAATCTCTACCTTTTCCCTCTTTCTCCATCCCTTGTCAATCACCAATCTACTTTATGTCTCTATGGATTTCCCTATTCCAAGTATTTTATATAAATGGAAACATACACTATGTGGCCTTTTGCATATGGCTTTGTTCACTTAGCATGTTTTTACAGTTCCATTTTGTAGCTTGTATCAATACTTCATTCCTTTGCATGTTTGAGAACTATTCCATTGTATGAATACACCACATTCTGTTGATCCAGTCATCAGTTTTGGGGTTGATTTGGGTTGAGTCCACTTTTTAGCTATTGTGAATAGTGCTGCTATGAACCTTCATGTACAAGTTTTTGTTTGAACATCTTTGGGGTATATACCTAGGAGTAGAATTGCTGGGGCATATGGTAATTCTATGCTTAATTTTTTGAAGAACAGCCAAACTGTTTTCCACAGAAACTGTACCCATTTTACATTCCCAACAGCAATGTACTGGGGTTCCAATTTTGCCCATTCTCACCAACACATGCAATTTTTTAAAATTTTCTCAGCATTAAAGCTTCCAATAAATGAACTTGGGATGTGTTTCCATTCTTTTAGGTCTTTTTAAATTTCTTACAGCAATTTTTTGTAGTTTTCAGTATGAAAGTCTTGCACTTTCTTGGTTAAATTTATTCATATGTATTTTATTATTTTTGATTCTATTGTAAATGCAATTGTTTCCTAATTTCATTTTTAATTGATCATTGCCATGCAGAGAAACACAACAGGTTTTTGTATGTTGATATTGTATTCTGCTCCTTTGCTGAATTTATATATTAGATATAATAGATTTTTTTGTGATTTCTTTAGGATTGACTCTATATAAGATATGCCATCTGAAAATATAGTTTTACTTCTTTCTTTTCAATTTGGATTCCTTTTATTTCATTTTTGTGCCTAATTGCTCTGTCTAGAACTTTCAGTACAATGTGGAACTTCCAGTACAAGCAGGTATCCTTATCTTGTTCCTGATATCAGAGAGAAAACTTAAAATTTCACCAGAGAGAAGATGTCAACAGTGGAATTTTCATAAATGGCTTTGTATTAGTCAGCCAAAGGGGTGCTGATGCAAAATACAAGAAATCTGTTGGGTTTTATAAAGGGTATTTATTTGGGGTAGAAGTTACAGTTACCAGGCCATAAAGTGTAAGTTACTTCCCTCACCAAGCCTGTTGCCATGTGTTGGATGGAGCAAGATGGCTGCTGATGCCTGCAAGGGTTCAGACTTCCTCTTCCTCTTAAGGCTCCATGGTCCCAACTTCTTCCCATATGAACTGTAGGCTAGGATAAGTATCATCTCTCTCCCGGGGCTCCTTCCTCTCTGGGCTCAGCTACTCTGCTATCTCCATAAGGCCAGCTGTAGAATATCAGGCGAACATCTCTCTCTTTCCAGGCCCTCTGCCATGTCTATTGGAGCCTTCTCTCTTTCCTCAGGTATCTGCTTCTCTGTGTATTTACTTCCCAGGGCTCCATATCAAAACTCTAGCATCAACTCTCCACTGTCTGCTCTGCCCTGTGGTTTTCTCTGTGAGCCCCCACCCACCAAGGGGGCGGGTACTCAATGTCCTACTGACATGGCCCCATCAAAGCCTTAATCATAATTTAATTAAGTAAAAGTGAAACCTAGGAATCCAATACAATCCAATATGCCCAGAGGAACAAACCAGTTTACAAACATAATCCAATATTTATTTTTGGAATCCATAAATAATGCCAGACTGCTAGTCCTTTATCATGTTGAGGAAATTCCCTTCTATTCCTAGTTTGCTGGTTGTTTTTATCAGAAAAGGGTGTTGGATTTTGTCAAATGTTTTTCTGCATCCATTGAGATGATCATGAGGGTTTTTTATGCTTCATCCTATTAGTTCATTTCAATGACTGATTTTCACCTATTGAAATCTCCTGGTATAAAATCCATTTGGTCATGGTGTATAATCCTTTCAATGCTGCTGGGCTCTGTTTGCTTGTATTCAGTTGAAGATTTTTGCATCTATATTCAGAAGGGATAATTCTGTTCTCACAATATAATTGTCTGGCTTTGGTATTGTTGGCCTCATAGAATGAGTTAGGAAGTGTATTCCTCCTCTTCTATTTGTTGGAAGAGTTTGAGAATTATTGGTATTGATTCTTCTATAAACATTTGGTTGTCTTCACCAACCTGGGATTTTCTTTGTTGGGAGAGCTTTTAAAATTATGTGTTTTGGGGAGCGGATGTAGCTCAAGTGGTTGAGCACCTGTTTCCTATGTACGAGGTTCTGGGTTGCATCCCCAGTATTAGGAAGACACTGGGAGACCATACAGAAGATATTGTAAACATACATAAAAACATAACAGATATGATGCTGGTGATGAATGGCACAATCCAAGAAATAAAAGACACTGGAAGCACCTAACAGCAGATTTGAACAGGCAGAGGAAAGGATTAGTGATGTGGAAGACATTACATCTGAAGTCAAACAGATAGTAGAACAGATAGATAAAAAGATAGAAAAAATCCAGCACAGACTTCGGGATTTGAGTGACAACACAAAACACACAAACATAAGCATTATAGGCATCCCAGAGGGAGAAGAGAAGGGAAAGGAGACAGAAGGAGTGTTGGAGGTAATCATGGCTGAAAACTTCCCAATCCTATTGAGGGAGATGGACATATAGAACCAGGAAGCGCAGCACATACCAAACATTATAAATCCCAACAGACCTACTCCAAGACATATACTTGTCAAACTGACCAATGCTCAAGACACAGAGAAAATACAGAAGACAGCAAGAGAAAAGAGAACCATCACATACAAGGGAAGCTCAATAAGATTGAGTGCTGATTTTTCATCTGAAACCATGGAAGCAAAAAGACAGTGGTTCGACATAGTTAAAGTACTAAAAGAAAACAATTTCCAGCCAAGAATTTTCTATCCATCAAAGCTGGCATTCAAAAATGATGGAAAGTTCAAAATATTCACAGATAAACAGAAATTAAGAGGGTTGGCCAAGAAGAAACTTGCCCGCCATGAAATATAAAGGGAGCTCTGCAGGTTAAAAAGAAAAAACAGGAAAGAAAGAGTTTGAGGAGAGTGTAAATAGAACTAAAAAGACAAAAAGAAAATAAAAACAACATATGACATACATAAACCCAAAGAAAATATGGCTAATGTAAGTAATTCCTTGAGAGTAATAACACTGAGTGTTAATGGATTAAACTCATCAGTCAAGAGACAGAGATTGGCAGAATAGATAAGGAAATATGACCCATCTATATGCTATCTACAAGAAACCCACCTTAGACCCAGAGATTCAATGAGGCTAAAAGTCCATGTCTTGAAAACAATCTTACAAGCCAACAATAACCAAAAGAGGGCAGGAGTAGCTATATTGATATCAGACAGAATAGACTTCAAATGCAAAACTACTATAAGAGACAAAGACGGACACTATATATTAGTAAAAGGGGTAATCTTTCAAGGAGAAAGGGCAATCATAAAAATTTATGAACCTAACTGGGGCACCTCAAAATACACGAGGTAAACACATTAAGCAGAGAAATAGATGTCTCTACAATTACACTGAGGCACTTTTATACACCATTATCACCATTAGACAGAACATCTTGACAGAGAATCATTAAAAAACAAAGACTCTGTATAATACATTAGAGGATCTGGACCTAATAGACATATACAGAACACTACACCCAAATACAATGGTATATACATTCTTCTCGAGTGCATATGAATCATTCTCCAAGACAGACCACATGCTAGGCCAAGAAAAAATTCTCAGTGAACTCAGAAAGACTGCAATTATACAGAGTAATTTCTCTGATCACAATGGAATGAAGCTGGAAATCAGTAAGGGCCAGAGAACCAGATTAGGCACACAAAAAAATGGAAGTTAAACAACACACTTTTAGACAAAAAGTGAGTCAAGGAGGAAATTTCAAAAGAAATTAGTAACTACCTTGAAATGAATGAAAATGACAACATAACATATCAAAACCAATGGGATGCAGCAAAAACTGTACTGAGAGGGAAATTGATAGCCATAAATGCATATATCAAAAAAGAAGAAAGAGCTAAATTTGAAGACCTAACTGCAACCTGAAGGAATTAGTAAAAGAATGACAAACTACCCACAATGGAGGTAGAAAGAGGGAAATAACAAAGATTAGAGCACATCTAAATGAAATAGAAAAGAAGAAAGCACTAGAAAAAATAAACAAAACCAAAAGCTAGTTCTTTGAGAAGAACTCAAACTGACAAAACTCAAAACTGACAAACCCATAGCTAGACTAACAAAAAAAGAGAGAAGATGCAAATACACAAAATAAGAAATGAGGTAGGGGATATCACAACCAACCCCACAGAAATAAAGGGTATCATAAGAGGATACTTTGAAAAATTATATGCCAACAAGAAGGATAATTTAGAGGAAATGGATAAATTCCTAGAAACAAGAAGCAGCCTACATTGATGAAAGAAGAAATTGATGAACTCAACAGACCAATCACAGGTAGAGAATCAAGCATCAAAACCTCCCAACTAAGAAGAGCCCAGGACCAGACGGATTCACAGGTGAATTCTACCAAACATTCCAAAAAGAACTAACACCAATCCTCCTTAATCTCTTCCAAAAATAGAAGTAGAAGGCACAATGCCTAACTCATTTTATGATGCCAACATTACCCTAATACCAAAGCCAAACAAAGATGCCACAAGAAAGGAAAATTACAGACCAATCTCTATTGAACCTAGATGCTAAAATCCTCAACAAAATATTTGTTAATCATATACAACAACACCTCAAGTGAATTATACACCATGACCAAGTGGGATTCAACCTGGGTATGCAATGATGGTTCAACATAAAATCAGTCAATGTAATACATAACATAAATAGATTGAAAGGAAAAAAATTACATGATCATCTCTATAGACACAGAAAAAGCCTTTGATAAAGTACAACACCCTTTCCTGATAAAAAACACTGCAAAAGACAGGAATAGAAGGAAACTTTCTGAACAAGATAAAGGGCATATATGAAAACCCCACAACTACTATCATATACAATGGTGAAATCCTGAAGGCTTTCCCTTTAAGATCGGGAACAAGACAAGGATGCCCACTATCACCACTCCTATTTATCATTACCTTGAAAGTACTTGTTCAAGCACTGAGGAAAGAAAAAGATATAAAAGGTATCTAAGTTGGAAAGGAAGAAGTAAAAATTTCACTATTTGCAGATGACATGTTCCTATACATAGAAAGCCCTGAGAAATCTACAACAAAGCTTCTAGAACTTATAAATTAGTTCAGTAAGTCACAAGTTATAAGATCATTGCACAGAAATCAGTATTATTTCTGTACACCAATAATGAACAATCTGAGGAGGAAATCAAGAAAAATTACTATTTACAATACTAACTAAAAAAATCAAATACCTAGGAATAAATTTAAACAAGTAAATGACTTATACACAGAAAAGTACACAGCAATGTTAAAGGAAATCAAAGAAAACTTAAATAAATGGAAGAATATTCTCTGTTCATGGATAGGAAGATTCAATATCATTAAGGTGTCTATCCTACCCAAACTAATCTACAAATTTATTGCAATTCCAATAAAAATCAACACAGCATTTTTTTTAAACTGAATTGGAAAAACTAACTATGAATTTTATTTGGAAGGGCAAGAGGCCCTGAATAGCCAAAGACATATTGAAAAAGAAAAATGAAATCGGAAGAATCACATGGCCAGACTTTAAAACATACTACAAAGCTACAGTGGTCAAAACTGCATGGTATTGGCACAAGGATAGACCAATGGAACTGAATTGAGAGTTCTGATATAGATCCTTGCATATACAGTCACTTGATATTTGACAAGGCCACCAAGCACATTCAACTAGTTGAGAGTGGCCTCTTCAACAAATGGTGCTTGGAGAACTGGATGTCCATATCCAAAAGAATGAGAGAGGAACACCATCTCACACCTTATACAAAAATCAACTCAAGATGTATCAAAGATCTAAATATAGGAGCCAAGACCATAGAGACCTTGGAAGATAATGTAGGGAAGCATCTACAGGACCTTGTAATGGGAAATAGTTTCATGAACTTCACTCCCAAAGCACGGGCAATGAAAGAAAAAATAGATAAATCGGACCTCCTCAAAATTAAAACATTTTGCACCTCAAAAGAGTTTGTCAAGAAAGTGAAAAGACAGCCTACCCGAAGAGAGAAAATATTTGGTAACCATATATTTGATAGGAGCCTAATATCCAGCATATATAAAGAAATCCTGTATCTCAAAAATAAAAAGACAAGCAACCCATTTTAAAAATGGGCAAGTGGTTTGAACAGACACTTCTCCAAAGAAGAAATACAAATGGCTAAAAGCACATGAAAAGATTCTCAACATCACTAGCTATTAGGGAAATGCAAATCAAAACTGCAATGAGATACCATCTTATACCCATTAGACTGGTGGCTATTAAAAAAAAAGAAGACTACAAGTGTTGGAGAGGATGTGGAGGAATGGGAACCATCACCCATTGCTGGTGGGAATGTAGAATGTTCCAGCCATTGTGGAGGACAGTCTGGCAGTTCCTCAAAAAACTAACTATAGATCTGCCATTTGATCCAGCAATTCCACTTCTGGGTATATACCCAGAAGAAATGAAAACAAGGACACAAACATTTATATGCGCACCAATGTTCATAGTGGCATTATTTACTATTGCCAAAAGCTGGAATCAATCCAAATGCCCATCAACAGATGAATGGATAAATAAAATGTGGTATGTACATACAATGAATATTACTCAGCTGTAAGAAGGAATACAGTACTAACACATGGGAAAACACGGATGAATCTTGAGGACCTTATGTTGAGTAAAGCAAGCCAGGCATTGAAGGACAAATATTACATGACCTCTCTGATATGAATTAATCCTATCGAGCCAAATCAGAGAGCTAGAGTCTGGAAGATAGGTTTACAGGAAATAGGAAAGGAGAAGAAAGTTGTGAGCCAATGCCCATACAGGCAAAATCTATTTTAAGGTAGAAGTGAGTAATTGTGCAGTGAAGAGATATGACAGGGGTGTAGGGATACTATTGGGTTGGGTGATACAAGATTGACAGGAGAGTTGGGTGGGGAGGATGGGTTGGATGGTCCATGAAACTGGGAGGAGGTTTGGGGGAGGGAGCTGGTGAATACTGGGGATTGGTGCATATGTGGGTGAAACTACAATGTTGAGAAAATATTTATGGCAATATGACAAGGAAGGATTACTGGTCTAGGGTGTTGAATGTGGGGGCACTTGGGACAGGGCGCACCTGGGACAGTTCACTAGAGAATTTGCAAGTGATTATTTTGTCATAGTGTGCTCTATAATGAGCAGGAAGGAGTTGGATTCCCATGCTGGGGAGGCCCAATATGTTCTCAAACAGCAGGGAGAGTGTCTCTCGAGAGCATGGGCAGTTCATAATAGTGGAAGACAGACTAATGTGTCCAACCCTCAGCATTGTTGCAAGTATCTATGAACCTTGTCCTTCAAGCCTGGTGGCTGAGGAGAGGTAGAGGGAAGAATAGAATAGACTGAAGAGGGGGTATTTAGGGGGCATTAGAAGTGATCTGCATGATCTTGCAATGATGACTACAGGCCATGTTTAATTTCATCAAAAATTATAAAAGTGTATGGTCTAAAATGTAAACCATTGACCATGGTTAGCAGCTATGTTTCAATATTTATACATCAGCTGTAACAAATGTACCATCCACATGTGAAAAGATTATAAATAGGGAGAATGTTGGGTATATGGGAGTCCCCTATAATCTGAATGTAGCTTTACTGTGACCTAAAATTTCTTTGAAGACAATATTAAAAAAGTAAGACACTGGGGAAGAAATGGAAGATAATGCCACTGTACATATAGGACAACTGATATTACATTGATGAAAGGCAAACGTCAAAAAATTTTATTTATTTTATTCTTTTTAAAATTTTTAAAGTATTTTTCATTTTTTAAAAATATCCCAATTATTTTACTTTATTTTAGTTTCAGTTTCTCTAAAGTAATATGTATTTTAATTCTTATGTTTAAAACTATCATTATTATTTCATTTTCTTATTAATCAAATTTGGCATTGCTCTTGACTTCATTTTTGAAGAAGTTTTGGATCACAGAAGGGTTGTAACTATGGCAGGGGAGGATCAATGGGATGGAGTGTCAGTGATGGGGGATACATGGGAGGAATTTCACCGGGGCATACATATGAGGTATATAAATACATTCAAATGTTCATGGAGTAGTACCACAGTGGATAGAGAATCACATAACAACTGAAAGATTATTGAATTCCCATCCTGGGGAGCTCTGCCACATTCTCTAATGGAACAGCAACAATCCCCCAAGTACAAGGGCAATGACTAGTGAAGAAAGACGATCAATTGATGGGCCCTTGATATTGACATCTATGCTTATGAGCCTTTTGCTCTTGAATTTGCAACTTAGCCTAGTGTTGTGGGGTGCCTAAGAGTTGCCTCCTGAAGGCTTCCTTGTTGCCCAAGTGTGGCCTTTCTCTAAGCCAAACTCAGCATATAAATGCATTACCTTCCCCCCAGTGAGGGACATAACTCTCAGGGATGAGCCTCCCTGGTACTGAAGGATTACTACCAAGCACTGACTGATAATACAACTGGAAAAAGACCTTGAATAAAAGGGGGAAAAGGTAAAGACAAATGAGTGTATATGGCTAAGAGACTTCAAAGTGAGTCAGGAGGACATCAGTGAGATAACGCTTATGAACGTCTCAGCAGGATATCATAGACAGCCAAGGCAGGTACTACCACAAATAGTGGGTCTCCTGAGGGCTCTGGAGACACCCAGGTCCTATGGTCATGGTGGATAGCTCCAGAGTTTGGTGCCTTACCAGTGGGCCCTACTTTGGAGTTTGTGCTACCAAGTGTGACAGAGTTGGACTCAGATGTGGCTTCTCTACACATGCCCCTTCTGTCCCTTTTATTTGAACCTACAGTTGGTGCTGGAGTTGGTAGGTATGCCTCCAAGGGACTTTAATCTCTGGGCTGTCCATGTGCCGGCTAGGCCCTGATCCTCAGCGGAGTTGCTACACCTACTCTCCAGTTCATTGAGCTCATCCAGGACAACTAAGAAAGAGGTGAGGATGGACAACCACCACACCAAGGAACCAAGAGAGTATACCACTACAAGCAAAAGACTCCCACCCATTAGCCATATGGGATCAAAGTCGCCTCTCAATTAGAGGTGGTGTGGGCACCATCCCAGAATCCTCAGGATTGAGGAATAAAATATGTACTAGAGTAGACTTATTGGTATTCTACTATAGACTTATTGTCATTCTAGCAATGGAAGAAATATCATTGATGTGGAGACAGTGGCCACTGAAGGTGCTGAAGTCAGGGAGAGGGAAAAAGAGGTGCAATACAGGGGCATTTTGGGGACTTGGAATTCACCTGAGTGACATTGCAATGACAGATATAGGCCATTATATATCTTGCCATAACTTAAAGAATTGAGTGGGAGAGAGTGTAAACTACAATGTAAACTATAGTCCATGCTTAGTGGCAATGCTCCAAAATTAATTCAATTGCAATGAGTGTACCACACTAATGAAAGAAGTTGTTAATGTGGGAGGAAAGTGGGAGGTGTGGGGAGTTGGGCATATGGGAATCCCTATTTTTTATGTGACATTTTATGTAACCTAAGTATCTTTTAAAAATAAATAAAATACACATTAAAAGAATTTGCTTATTAGTTCTAATAGCTTTCTTGAAGATTCTCTGGGATTTTCTATACATAGGGTCATATAGAATGTGAAAAGTGATCATTTGACATCTTCCTTTCCAACTTGGATGTGATTTATTTATTTATCCTGATTGCTTTGGCTAGAACATCCAGTGCAATGTGGATAACAGTTGTGACAGGGGGCATTCTTGTTTTTAAGGGGAAAGCTTCTGTCTTTAGGGGAACGCTTTCTGTCTTTCACCATTGACTATATTTAATGTGGGTTGTTTTTTTTTTATAAATGCCCTTTATCATCTTGAGGAAGTTCCCTTCTACTCCTAGTTTTTTTTAGTATTTTTATATGAAAGGATGTTAGAATTTGTCAAATGCTTTTTTGCATCAATTGAGATGATTATGCGTTTTTTTCCTTCACTGTATTAATGTTGCATTTTTTAAAGTTATATATCCCCCCCCTTTCTGCTTGTTCTTGCTGTGTTGATTTTTGCGTTCTTCTGTGTCTGCTTGTCTACCCCCCCCCC
>PVKH010039916.1:0-11125 GCA_004027955.1 Chaetophractus vellerosus | reverse complement strand
CCTAAGGCCCTAGGAAGCAACTCTACAACCAATTACTGGGTCCAGTGCCCAGTTTTGAGCAACTAGCAGGGACAATCCTAACAATCCAGGTTGAGCCAAGAATCAAAGAGCAGTGGTAATCCACAGCCTCCTGCCACTAAATCCCTACAAAAGAGAAAGAAATCGAGCATCTGAGTAAACTACATCCTAATCAGATGCCTAGATATCAGCAAAAAATTATGAGCCATACTAAGAAAATGGAAGACATGGCCAAAGAAAAGGAATATATCAAAGTCCCAGAAGAGACACAGGATTTGAGAGATCTAATTAGCGAGATGAACACAAATTTCCAAAATCAAATTAATGAGTTGAAAGACAATATGACTAAAGAGATAAATGACATCAAGCGATGTCATTGAGTGAACACAAAGAAGAATTTGAAACAGAAAAGTAACAGAGCTCATGGGAAGGAAAGACACAATAGGTGAGATAAAAACACATATGAGGCACACAATAGCAGACTTGAAATGACAGAAGAAAGAATAAGTGACACCGAAGACAGAACAGCCGAAATTGAAAAGAGAAAAGAACAGAGAGAGAGAAAAGAATGGAAAAAGTTGAGCAGGGGCTCAGAGAATTGAATGACAACACAAAATGCAACATCATACATGTCATGAAAGTTCCAGAAGGAGAAGAGAAGGGAAAAGAGACAGAAAGAGTATTTGAGGAAATAATAGCTGAAAATTTCCCAACTCTCACGAAAGATATGAACATACATGTCCAAGAAGCACACCGTACCCCAAACAGAATAAATCCAAATAGACCTACTCAAATGTAATACTATTCAGAATGTCAAATGTCAAAGAGAAAGAGAAAATTCTCAGAGCAGCAAGAGAGAAGCAAACCATCACGTACAAGGGATGTCCAGTAAGACAGCACAGATTTATCTTCAGAAATCATGGTGGTGAGAAGACAGTGGTATGATATAATTAGGATACTGAAAGAGAAAAACTGCCAGCCAAGAATTCTTCATCCAGCAAAACTGTCCTTCAAATATGAAGGTGAGTACAAAATATTCACAAACAGAAACTAAGAGTTCACAAAAAATACTCCACCTTTGTAGGAAATGTTAAAGGAAATCTTAGAACCTGAAAGAAAAAGACAGGAGAGACAGGCTTGGGGGAAAGTATAGAAAAAAGAATAGCAGAAAGAATAACTAAAAGAGTAAAAAAGATAGACAAAAATAAGATGATATATGAAAACCAAAGAATAAAATTTAGGAAGTAAATAGTGCATTTACAGTAATATCATTGAATGTGAATGGATTAAACTCCCCAATCAAAAGATACAGGCTGATAGAATGGATAAAAAAACATGAGCCATTCATATGCTGCTTACAAGAAACTCACCTTAGACCCAGGGAGACAAACTGGCTGAAAGTGAAAGGTTGTAAAAAGATACTCCATGCGAATAGTAAACAGAAAAGAGCAGGGGTAGCTATACTTATATCAGACAAAATATACTTTAAATGCAAAAAAGTTGTAAGAGATACAGAAGGCCATTATATATTAATAAAAGGGACAATCCAAGAAGAAGATATAACAGTCATAAATATCTATGCACCTAACCAGGGTGCCCCAAAATATATGACATAAACTCTGGCAAAACAGAAGGGAGAAAGAGACATCGCTACAATAATTGTTGGAGACTTCAACACCCCACTCACATCACTAGATAGAACAACTAGACAGAAGATCAACAAGGAAACAGAGAACTTGAACAATATGATAAACAAGTTAGGCCTAACAGACATATACAAAACGTTGTACCCAAACTCAGCAGATGATACATTCTCAAGTGCTCATGGATCTTTTTCCAGGATAGGCCACATGTTAGGTTACAAGGCAGGTGTCAATAAATATAAAAAGATTGAAATTATAGAAAACACCTTCTCAGGTCATAATGGAATGAAACTGGAAATCAATAATAGAAAGGAAAAAAGTAAATTCGCAAGTGTGTGGAGGCTGAACAACACATTCCTAAATAATCAGTGGGTCAAAGAAGAAATTGCAAGAGAACTTGTAACATTGATATAAAGGCAGTGGCCACCAGAGGTTCTGAGGGGAGGGAGAGGGAAGAATAATTGTTCCGAATGACATTGCAATGACAGAAACAGGCCATTATACATTTTGTCAAAACCTATAAAATTGTATGGTACCAACTGTAAACTATAATGTAAACTATTGACCATGGTGAGCAGCAATGCTTCAATATGTGTTCAATTGTTAACAAATGTACCACACTAATGAAAGATATTGTTAATGGAGAAAAGTGTAGGAGGGATAGGGGAGTATATAGGAATCCCCTTATATTTTTGATGTAACATTTATGTAATCTAAAATGTCTTTAAAAACAAAAAAATGAAAAAAATAAAGAAACAAAATTTTTAAATGTCTATTCAGGTATTTTGCCCATTTTTAAAAAATCTGATCAACTTTTTATTGTTGACTTGTAGGATCTCTTTATATATCATGTGATATTAGATTTGTTGGATGTGTGATTTCCAAATATTTTCTCCCATTGAGTAGGCTGCCTTTTTACCCACTTCACAAAGTTCTTTGAGGTGCAGAAGTGTTTGATTTTGAGGAGGTCCCATTTATCTATTTTTGTTGCTTGTGACTTGAATGTAAAGTTTAAGAGCCCCCCCCCCACTGCCCCCGCCACTACAAGATCTTGAAGATGTTTCCCTACATTATCTTCTAGGAGTTTTATGATCCTGGCTCTTATGTTTAGGTTTTTGATTCATTTTGAGTTGATTCTTGTATAGGGAGTAAGATAGGATCCTCTTTCATTCCCAGGGCCATTTGTTGAAGAGACTGTTCCGTCCCAGAAAAGTGGGCTTGGTAGACTTATCAAAAATCACTTGACCATAGAGGTACGGGTCTATTTTTCAACTCTCAATTTGATTCCATTGATCAATGTATCTATTTAATGCCAAAACCATGCTGTTGACCACTGTAGCTTTATAATATACTTCAAGTTCGGGAAGAGTTAGTACTCTGACTTTACTCTTCTTGTATAGGATGTTTTTTTAGCTATTCAGGACCCCTTTCCCTTCCAAATAAATTTGGTAATTATTTTTTTTATTTCTGTAAAGTAGGCTATTGGAATTTTGATTGGGATTGCATTGACTCTATAAATCAGTTTGAATAGAATTGACATCTTCATGATGTTTAGTCTTCCAATTCATGAACACAAATGTCCTTCCATTTATTTAGGTCTTCTTTGATTTCTTTTAGCAGTGTTTTGTAGTTTTCTGAATATAGATCCTTTACATTCCTGGTTAAATTTATCCCTAGATATCTGAGTCTTTTTGTTGCTATTATAAATGGATTTTTCCCTTGATTTCCTCAGCTTGCTCATTACTAGTGTATAGAAACACTACTGATTTTTGCATGTTGATCTTGTATCCCACCATATGCTGAACTAGGTTACTTGCTCTAATAGCTTTGTGGTAGATATTTCAGAACTTTCTAAACATAGGATCATGTCATCTACAAATAGTGAGAGTTTTACTTCCTCTTTTCCAATGTGGATGCCTTTTAGTTCTTTTTCTCGCCTAATTGCTCTAGCTAGAACTTCTAGCACAACGTTGAATAACAGTGGTGACAGTAGGCATCCTTGTCTTATTCACAATCTTAGAGGGAAAGCTTTAAACCTTTCCCCATTGGGGAAATCCCACAGCCAACAATGTGGGATTTTCACATATGCCCTTTATCAAGTTGAGGAACTTTCCTTCTATTCCTATTAATTGAAGTGTTTTTATCAAATAAAGATGCTGGATTCTGTCAAATGCCTTTTTCTGCATCAATTGAGATGATCGTGTGGGTTTTCCTTCATTTTGTTAATGTGACATATTACGTTAATTGATTTTCTTATGTTGAACCACCTTTACACACTAGAAATAAAACCCACTTGATCTTGGTGTATAATTCTTTAAATATTCTGCTGGATTAGATTTGCAAGTATTTTGTTGAGAATTTTTGCATCTGTGTTCATTAGAAAGATTGGACTGTAATTTCCTTTTCTTTCAGTATCTTCATCTGGCTTTGGTATTAGGGTGATATTGGCTTCGTAAAATGTGTTGGGTAATTTCCCCTCTTCTTCAGTTTTTTTTGAAGATTTTAAATAGGGTTGTTATTAATTTTTCTCAAAATGTTTGGTAGAATTCACCTGTGAAGCCATCAGGTCCTGAACTTTTCTTTGTTGGAAGATTTTTGATGACTGATTCAATCTCTTTACTTGTGATTGGTTTGCTGAGTTCCTGTATTTCTTGTAGAGTCAATGTAGATTTTTTGTGCATTTCTAGGAATTTGTCCATTTCATCTAGGTTGTCTAATTTGTTGGCATACAATTTCTCATAATATCCTCCTATGACCCCTTTTATTTCTGTGGGGTCAATCATAATATCCCCCCTTTCACTCCTGATTTTATTTGCATCTCTCTCTTTCATTCTTTGATAGTCTAGCTAAGGGTTTGCTGATTTTATTGACCTTCTCAAATAACCAGGTTTGGGTTTTGTTGATTTTCTCTATTTTTTAAAAAAATATTCTCAATTTCATTTATTTCTGCTCTAATCTTTGTTATTTCTTTCTTTTGGTTTGCTTTGGGATTGGTTTGCTGTTCTTTTTCCAGTTTCTCCAAGTGTCCAGTTAGGTCTTTGATTTTAGCTCTTTCTTCTTTTTAAATATAGGCACTTAGGGCTATAAATTTCCCTCTCGGCACTGCCTTCACTGTATCCCAAAAGCTTTAATAAGTTGTGTTTGTGCTTTGTGGTGCAGAAGCAATGCTCTTGAGGGCAGGCTAAGCCTCACAACAAACTTTCTCAGAAACTGTTCTTCCTCCTTTAGCTGGCCACACCCTCCCTCCCTCTGTGTCATCAAGCCTGTCCAGGGCAGTAGGGAGGGTATTTGAGGAGGCAGATTATCTTTAGCTTCCTGGCAGCTCTCAGGGCAAACAATGTCATGGCCCCACCTGGCCTATAAGTGTGCAACCCCTGTGATGCAGCAGACCAAGTTCTCTGGCCCAAATCTGAATTTTCCATAGGCTGTGTTCCTCCATCTCCACTCTCTTGGGAAACAGGAACCTTGCAACCCCCTCCATCTATAGCCACAGGCCAGGGGCCCGGAGGATCCACTGCTGTTTGCTCTGAGGGAGGGGGTGGGGCACCAGCAGATGTTGCTGCAGCTTTACTCCTGGAATTTTTCCAGCCAGCCAAGACTCCTTTCCTTCACCTCTCTCTCATAGGTGGTGATGTCCTAAGGCCTAGAACAGTTTTCCAGACTGTCTGCCTGTCCTCTAGCCTCTCTAATCCTCTATCTTCTTGTAAGTCCTAATATATAATCTTATAAATAGAGGAAATATTTTTTTCAATAGTAAATATAGGAAGTAGTCACAATGACTATTTAATTTCAGTTGTTTCTCCAATTAATTGGTTTCTAAGGTAATTCCCTACTACAGATATGTTCTGCTTTATACAATAGCTACATTAATGAGAAACTGTAAAGTGACTCTTTCAAATTAGGATTATTGTGGTAAATGTCTGCTCATGGAATTATGCTTAGATGGTTCACAGTATTAAGTCTGAGATAAGAGTGGTACATTAAAATAGAGACAGTCAATAGATGAACTATATCTATATAACTATAAACAGGAGTTCAAGAAAGGGCAGGATGATGAAATAAACATAGGGATCATTTACATAGAAATAATAGCTGAAGCTTCTAGAGTGAATGAGCTGAGCTGCCTGTGAGTGAGAGTAATATAGATATATATTGTATGTACATATATTTATATATTACACACACACGATACTTTGGAAGCCGGACCAATTCTGGGGGGGGGTGGGGCGGAGAAAAAAGAGTAGTTACTGAAGAAATAATCAGGGATATAGGAAACAAACTCAGAGAAATTTCATGGCAGTGAGGGGAAAGCAGAGTTTAAAAGAGGAATTATGTCAAACATGAACAGGAATTTAAAAAAACAGAAAGAAACTAAGAAAAGATCACCAAATGTGGTAAATAAGGAGTCACTACTCTATCTGAGAAAGACATTCCAGTACTTTAATTCCAAAAGGAGTGCAAGCAAGACAGTAGAAAAAGTGGTCTGGAAATAGAGTTCTGAGGCTAGAACTCTGATGCTGAAGTCAGAAAGATGAGCTGGGTCTAAAAGAGGCACCCCTGGGCAGAGCCAGGGCCAAGGTATGGAGGTCAGTTACCAAAAGTGATACAATCAGTAGTAAAATCTTTCTAAGAGAGATGAAAAAGCCAAGCCCAGGGAAGTGGTCTCCAGGATGGCATGCACAGGATACTGTGTTGAGTATAAAAGGAAAATAATAGAACTTCTATTCTGATTACCTTTTATACTTTTAAAAAATCAGTATAAAGCAAACAGGGAAGCATTTCAGTGTCCCTGAATTCTGACCACAGCTATTTCCTTGTGCATAAATTACTATAGTATTCCTAGGCTTGGGTGTGATATGAAAGAAAAAAGTCCTGAAAGCAACTGTTAGATCATACCATAAAATAGAGGTAGTGAAACAATGGTAAAGTTTAGTAGCAAAGTGATGGGAAGAAAAGATCGACAATAGCTAAAGCAAGCAGCAAAGCCTAACAAAGTTTGGGAAATCCCATTCTCAAAACTGAGAATTCCTTGGGTGGGAGTATGGGGATGCCTATGGATTAAGAGAAATCACCATTTTTAAGCAGCCTTGACCACATTCCTGACATCTCCCAAATTAAGCCAGAAAAGTAGAGGTAATTTTTTTTTCTTTCCTCCTTCCCCACTGCAGCTCACAACTGGTAATATACCATTGCCTGAGGGCTTTCCAAGTGCCAGATACTATATAAGCGCTTTATTTCATTTGATTCTGTGACATTACAACAACCCTATGTGAGAAGAACTACTATCTGTAGTTCTGTAGTTCTACTATCTGTAGTTGAAAGAAGAGGAAAACAGTGTGCTAAACTGCCAGGATGAATCCATTTCACTCCAGATGCTATGGCTGGAGGCTGGGAATGAAGTATCCAGTGATATTTTCTGTGTATAAAAGTAGTTACGGTAATGAAATAATTACTAACAAAGATCTTGGGTGGGAAGGTCTTAAAAGTTGGGATCAAACAACAGGATATCTGACAGTGATGGGTCCTTCACAATTGTTATTTTTTGTCAATTAAGTCACAAAGTATGACTTCCAGATGTACCAGAGCTATAAGCTGGGAACTGTAAGACAAGTAAGTGTAAATAAAGGCTTTTGATAAAAGCTGTGTTTTATTATCATATCACTGTAACCCTAAGACAAGATTTAAAAATCTCTAATCACTCATAAACCATACTAAAGATTAAACAAATGAAACAAACTTCCATCATTATGAAGAAAGGAATTGTAAAGTAAAAATTCTGCCTCAAAACTAAGGTAGAAGCAATTTAAAATTCACCAAAAATTATGTATTAAAATAGTATACTTAAATATTTTAATTATCAAAATCCTCTTTACAAGCCAAGTTTACCCTGAAGAAAAAGTTTCAAGATAAGAAAATTCTTGTGCTGGAGCAGCACTCCCTAAAAAGCATTTACCTCCATCACTTCTTGTTTTTCATCTGCTGCAAAAATGTTAGGTACTTCTCCGGTATTGAGTACACTGTCAATGTCCTCTAGAAAAGCTTCCTCTTTAATCTGAGTGTCAGTGATTAGAAAGACTGTCTTCTGGCCCCTCATGCCTGCATTCCTTAAGAGAACCTTAAAAAAAAAAAAGTAGACATCTGTTTTTTTGTGTTCCCTCCTTTTTCTCTTGTTTTGGAAACACCACCTTGATTTTAGGGTAGTACCTCTCCCCACCCCTGGTGAGCCTGTCAGTCAAAGGACTCCTTCTCTCCCATCCCATAGGTGGGCACACAACCCATACTGGTCAGTTCACCCAAGTCCCTAGATGCAGTCTTTGATTCAGAAGAGCAAGGCCTCATCATAGTCTTATTTCGGAGACTGAAATGGACTTGAAAACAGAAAGGATCACTACCGTTCTGAAATGGAGGATATAAAGGCCAGTAATCTAGAATTACCAGGGGCCATTATAGTGCCCCATGGAAAAGCCTGCTGGAAAATGAAGCCAAATATAGAATAGAGCCCCTAAATTCAGCCATGTCAAAAGTCTCTGGGGCAGATGTGGCTGAAATGGTTGAGCGTCTGTCTCCCATGTGGAGGGACCTGGGTTTGATCCCCAGGACCTTCCGGTAAAAATAAAAAAAAGAAAAATATAGAAAGCGTGAGGGCTGCCAGGCCCCGCGAGTGGGTGAGTCGCCAGGTACCGTGTGCGGTTGCATCGTCAGGCCCTGCGCCCGTCGCCGCCAGGATCAAATCCTGGTGAAGACAGGAGAAGAAGGATGAAAAGAGAAGGCTAGAAACAGACACAGAGAACATGGGGCGGGGGGTTTAAAATGGATAAAAGTAAATAAATAAAAATCTTAAATCTCTGTATTCCTGGACTCTTCAGTCATGTCCGCTAAGAACTCTTTTGTTTAAACTAGTTTGAGCTGGGTTTTTTCTTTCTTTCTTTTTTTTTTTTGTCAATTACTGCCAAACAGTCCTAACTAAAATAAAGATATGAACTCAGTGGTGTGCTGAAGATGGCTTTTACCATCTCAGTAGAACTAATTCTTAAAAGTTCAGGAACTTGTGACCAAGCTACTAAAAACAGTCAACATTAAAAATTAAATTATATGAACTTAAAATTAAATAAATTACATTAAAAACAAAGGTACCAAATACTAAAAACTCATCTCTTTCTAATATTTTATTTACTATTATCTATGCTCTAGAGATTATTTACATCTATTGTATCTCTATAGTAAAATACCATGTAACGGTATTCTAAGGCACATCTCTTTCCAACCCTGTGTTCTGTGATGTCACATTGGTAGCTTTAAATCAGCCAGGGTGAAAGTAATTACACCAAATAAATAAGCAAATGCTACAAATCAGAATGTTTTACCCCCAGAGAGGCTGTTAGACAATTTGCCAGCATACTATTGAATGTAATTTACAGTAAAATAGCATTCAACTTATGAATTATTTTTTATAAACTTCTATCTCTATTGCAAAATCACATACTTTAAATTATTAAATATTCAATTTAGTTAATATTTTCACTCAGTAAAATAAATGCTGAATTTTTATATTATACAAACCTATACCATTTTACATTAAAGCTATCTTCCAATAGGTAGGCTATTGTGTCCCTAGAAATAGTTTTCTATCACCCAAACTAGAGAAGCTTGTTTTTAAAAGAAGTATTATATCTAATCATGTTAGTTTCATAGTTATTATTATTATTATATCAAAATAGAATATAAAAATATAAGTAAACAGATTTAACTTATTGCCAAAAGCATCAGTATATTTAAAAGACATATTCAAACATACTATGTGGGAAACTGTTTCAAAACACAAATTATATGCTAGGCACATTGAATACCTTATATATTTAATCATAATAATCTGTGAAACAGGTGGTATTACCCAAATTTTACAAATGAAGAAACTAACACACAGAAAGATTTAGAAATATGCCCAAGGCAACACAGCTAACAAGTCATGCAAAGCAGGAATTAAAACTGAGTCTGTCTGACTTCAAAGTCCATTTTCTTTCTACTACAGTATACTGCTTTATAAATCTATTATTTCATTTGGCAGTAAATGCATCAAAAGTTTTCCTCTAAAGCATAAGTAGAAACAAACAATATAAATTTTTCCTTCCATATCTGGGCAGACCTCTCAGTTATCAGCTTGGATTTTACCATCCCCACCAGCAAGTGGCCAAGAAAAGCCCACTTTTCTATGTTAACTTTTAGAATGTGGAAATTTAGGATGCAAATTCAGTGAAAGTGAAAGAAGTCTAGAAATACCATGTTTTCCTTCTTTTTCTCACTTTGGTTCATCTCTCTCCTGGGTCCTCCAGAACCTTATGTACATGAGGATGAGCCCACAGGTATGCACTCCACTATTCTTTTGATTACTAGGAAATCAACACAGCTCAAAAGAAGCCATTATGATTGGACAACATTAATGAATATCATCATCACCTTTATCATGGAGTTCTTAACAGTCTGCTGGAAAACACACATTTACCTGAAATAAAGCCTCCCTGAACTAAAAGACAGAATCAGCAACAGGTATGATTATAGTGTAGTGGGTAAGACTTGAGTTAGAAACCCTTGCTCAGTTTTATATAACTTCCTTCAGCCTCAGCTTCCTCATCAGTGAAACATGGAAATAACCATACCTATTGCACTGGATTGTTGTACCTCTAGAAAGAGATCATGGATGTAAAGCACTTAGGTCAGTACTCAGCACACATAGTAGGTGCTCTATGGATAGTATTATCATCGTCACAAATGTATTCATTACAGAGCTACACAGGCTGGCTCCCCTTTCACAGATAAAAGAATACACTGATATAATTTTACAACAGTAGATTTCTTCTTCATTTTACCTTCAAATCCTCTCTCCACTCATTCATACCATAGCTCTTAGAAATTTCTGGTTGGAAAATCTGCATTTTTGCCATAGATGTTGCCAGACGAGTTAAAGATTGACGACCACTTCCTCCAAATCCAACAAGCAAAGCATTTCCACCAGATTGCTTTAGAATTCGACATATTCGTGATAAATGTTCCAATACATACCTACCACAAAATAATGACCTTATTATCTGTGACACAAAACTACTGTTCCACTTTCCTAGAAGAATGTGACTTTGCCATCCCATCTGTTACTATCCCAATTTTAAAGACCTTACCATCAAAAAGTGATTTTCAAAAGCAGTCACAATTAGGTTATTTGATACAAAGGAAAAGTAATTAAAATACAAATTTAGTAAATTTAAAACATAAACTATATAAATAAAATGAAATTTTAACTGCTTATACTCGCAAATACATTTCTTTAACCTCTTAACGCTAGGATTTCTATGTGGGAGATAGAAAATTACAGTTACCTACAAAATAAAAAAATTCAAAAAAGACACTTAGCCTTGCTAGTAATTAGGGAAATTAAAATGAAAACCACAGCAAGATACGATTCCGCTCTCCTT
>PVKH010039915.1:0-11125 GCA_004027955.1 Chaetophractus vellerosus | reverse complement strand
TTGATTTAATTATGAATTCCAAAAATATAGATTAGATTATGTTTGTAAGCTGGTCTGTTCATCTGGGCAGGATTGAGTTGTGAGTAGGGCGTTAACTGCCGCGTCAGTGAGACGTTGAGCCCTGCCCCTCGGTGGGCGTGGTCTCAAGTAGAAAAGCAGATGGAGAGAAGCAGATTGAGAGCACAGCTTTGGAGGAGATCTGAAAAAAGCAGTTCTGATGTTGGAGTGAGCCGATCGCCGGATGGCCTACAGCTGGCCTTGTGGAGAGACGCAGCACAGAGAGTCTCATGGTCTTCAGCTGAACTCGTGAAGGAGGCGGAAGCTAAGCCCGGAGAGAAACGCAGCCCCGGGAACAAAGCAACCTGGAAGCCTGAACCCTGGAGACGTCGGCAGCCATCTTCCTCCAGGACATGGACTTTGGTATGAGAGGAAATTTATGCTTTGTTGCCTGGTAACTGTAAGCTTCTACCCCAAATAAATACCCTTTATAAAGACCGACCAATCTCTGGTATATTTCAAAAGGCACGCCTGTGGCTGACCAAAACACCAAGATACCTTTAATGTACAAGGTCCATCCATCATGTTGGGTCCAACATTGTGACTTTGAGGGAAACGATTGTTCTTTACATTCCAACCTACATTTTTCAATAACACAGCAGGAATCTTTACCTATAAAAGTATGCCCCAGAGAAAAAAAAGATTTACAGTAAAAGTACAAGATGTTTCACTCAGAAAAACAATAGTTATAGTTCTCAGATTATGGGCTGGACTGAAATGTCAACTCACCATGGTGATAAAAATGAATTTACCAGAAATATTTTTAAGTGGATGAAGTCTCCAGAGGTAGAGTCAAAATAATAACAACTAAAACAATAAAATATTTAGCAAAAAAGTTAACCTGTATTCAGAAAACTAAAAGGCATTGCTAAAAGAAACCAAAGAAGACTTAAATAAATGGAAGGACTCTCTGTGTTCATGGATTGGTAGACTAAATATCATTAAGATGTCAATTCTACCCAAACTAGTTTACAAATTTAACACAATCCAAATAAAAATCCCGACATCCTTTTTTGCAGAAATGGAAAAACAAATAATCAAATTTATTTGGAATGGAAAGGGGCTCCAAATAGCCAAAAATGTCTTTAAAAATAAGAACGAAGTTGGAGGACTTTCACTTCCTGACTTTAAAGCATATTACTTAGCTACAGTGGAAAAACAGCCTGGTACTGGCATAAAGACAGACTGATTGTCCAATGGAACTGAATCAAGAACTCAGAAATAGACTCTTACATCTACAGTCAGGTGATTTTTGATAAGCCTCTTAAATCCACCAGCTGAGTCAGAACAGTCTATTCAATAAATGGAGCTGGTAGAATGGAATAGCCATATCCAAAAGAAAAAAAGAGGACCCCTATCTCACCTTATAAAAAAACTAACTCAAAAATAGAGCAAGGCCAAAATATAAAAGCAATAACCATAAAACTCCTAGAAGAAGACATAGGAAAACATCTTCAAAATCTTGTGGTAGGTGGCAATTTCTTACACTCAAAACACGAGCAACAAAATAAAAATAGATAAATAAGACTTCCTCAAAATTCAACACTTTTGCGCTTCAGAGGACTTTATCTACAGGGTAAAAAGACAGCTGACTCAATGGGAGAAAATATTTGGCAATCACATATCTGATAGGGGTTTAATATCCATGATATATAAAGAGATCATACAACTCAATAATAAAAAGATAAACTACCCAATTTTAAAATTGGGCAAAATCTTGAAAAGACAATTACAAAGAAGAAATACAAATGGTGAAGAAACACATGAAAAATTGTTGAACATCACTAATGATTAGGGAAATGCAAATCAAAACTACAAGAAGATATTTCATACATATTTGACTGGCTGCTATTAAAAAGTCAGAAAACTGTAAATGCTGGAGAGGATGTGGAGAGAAAGGCTTTTTCACTGTTTTTGGGAATGTAGAATGATCCAGCTACTGTGAAGGACTGTTTGGCAGTTCCTAAGGAAGTGGAATATAGACTTGCCATATGACCCGGCAATACCATTGCTTGATATACATCCAGAAGAACTGAGAGCAATGACATGAATAGACATTTGCACACCAATGTTCATAGCTGCATTATTCATGATTGCCAAAAGTTAGAAACAACCCAGGTGCTCATCAACTGATGAGTGGATAAGCAAATTGTGGTATATACACAGGATGGAATATTATGCAGTAGTAAAATAAATGAAGTCATGAATCATGTGACAATATGGATGAACCTGGAGGCCATTGAGTGAAGCAGTCAGACACAAAAGGACAAACACTGTATGATTGTGCTATTATGAACTAAATATATTGTGTAAACTCATGGAATTAATGATTAGAATATAGGTCACCAGAAAATAGAATGAGGGTAGGGAATGGAAACCTGATGGTTAATCTGTGCAGAACTGCTTAAATGGTTGTTTGTAAATCTTTGGAAATAAATGGAAATGGTGAGAGTACATCATTATGTTGTGACTAGCAAAACTATTATATGGGTATGACAGTGGTTGAAAAGGAAAACCTAAGGACATTTATATTACTAGAAAAAAAGCTAAAAAATATAACAAGGGACAGTATAACATAGTGAAACATCATGTGAAATACCAATATGGATGATATTGCATATATGACTGTTTTTACAAATATAAATACAAATAAACTAGAGAGAAGTAAGGAGAATAGCAACTATGTATTGTAGAGGAAGCATAGAGAGATTAAAAAGTGATGAATTTTTTTTTGGTTGGTTGGTTGGTTGTTTTTAGTTTTTTAGTATTATTTTTATTATTATTGGAATAATGAAAATGCTCTAAAACTGATTGAAATGATAGATGCAAAACTATGTGGTTATACTGAAAACCATTGGATTTATGCTTTATTAATATGTATCAATAAAATTGATTTGTTAAAAAAAATGCCGTTTTCTGAGTCTTGTCCTCAGGAGTTCCAATTTATGGTGTGAGGATTGGGATTTACATTTTTGACCATCACTCAGATTGATTTTGACAATGATAATTGAGAACCACAACTCTAGATATTGAACTTTTGTTGGTCACAGGATTCAGTTATTTAGGATGTATTTATGTTTTCTTAGCACATATAAAAAGTTAATAGAAACACTTTGCCCTTCTTTCTCCCTGTCCTTCCCATGAAAGATGCAGAGTCAGATCTCTCAGAATCTCTTTCAAGTAAAACCTTTTGACCAGCTGCTAGGATTGTGCTTAGCAGAACTCTCCAGATATTAACTTCTACAGTTATGCCTCAGGTTTTGAGTTGAGGTCTCACTTTTCTTGGGGTGCCCCTAGCATTTACTGAGCAATATTGTGATGAAAGCTCTAAGGCCATCACAGGCCCACAAAAGGGCAATTTTTGTTTCAGAATCCCATTGTTCAGACAGAGGTTTGATTTTTCTGCATCATGGTCTGCATCACTGAGCTCTCTCTGTCCAATAACTGTTTCTATACTATTCCTTCCTCAGGTGTTACCCTCAATAAATCATTTGCACTCCAAAATCCATTTCAGCAACTGGTTCCCTGTGTACCCAATGACATGCCTTCTCCTTCAACTTCCAGAATAAATTAGTCCTACAGCCAGTAGATAAGACAGAGCAAAGTAATTATCCATCTGGAAAGATAGAATTGTTGAGATGCCCGAATCCACAAAAGCAAGGAAGTTGTCTACATGGGATGGGCTGTCATGGGGAATTGGTTTAGGAGGGAATTCACACGTGTGGGTGGCTTGGCATGGGGTTCCAAAGCCCAAACAGGGTGAGAAGAGGGCCTGGATGGGAGGCATTTGGTGTGGAGTGTCAGAACCTGAACAGAATAGGGATCCAGGGGCCAGGCATCCTCACAATATGCAGACTAGTAGGTGAGGAAGATATCTACAAGTGGACCAGCATTGAGCAGAGTGGAAGAAGCCAAACACATTAAGTAAGGTGTCCATGCATACATAGCAGTCGGGGTGGTGATGAGAGAATGGCTGCCTAGAGGGAGATTGAGCAAATAAGTAAGCATATTAAGGAAATGGGGAGACAAGTGTTCCAGAGAAGGGAGTTACAAATATAGAAAGGAAGAAAACTGCAGTAAACCCTGTGATGTCACATAGGAATCATTGAATTGGACATATTGATGTGAACAAATGGATTTCACTAACAGATAATAGAAATCAATACATTTGTCAATCTCTATCTACATTGCTGTCTATACCCCAAAATCTATATAGACACTATCTATATGTATACTTATACCTATGCCTTTATCTATTTCTGTGTCTATATCTCTATATACCTATACACAAATATAGATATAAAGATTCTATCTCTATCTTTATATCTCTATATACTTATGTATCTGAATAAAGAGATAGGTATGGAGATAGAGATAATTATGGACATACATATTCCTCAGCTTTGTCATCTGGGGGAGCCACAGTGATATTTCTAGTCCTATATGCTCTTCTACAATGATGCTACTCTCCTTCTTCAAAAGATAGAGGCTATTCTTCTTCTCTGTGAAATTGTGTAGGCCTTTTTGGCTGCCTCAACAAATAGAATTTGGTATAAGTGATAAAGTCTAACTTTGAGGGCTAGGACATAAATGGAGATGCAGCTTACACTTGGCTTTCTCTATTTTTGGAACACTCACTCTTTGAACCCAGCAACCAAGCTGTAAGGTTACCAAGGCCACATGGAGATGCCATTTCTAGATATGACCCCCAGTTTATATCTCAGCCCATCAACCACTCTACATTGGAGTGAACAAAATTTCAGATAACCCTAGGTCCCAGTACACTTCCTCAGCTGATACCTAGTGGAGCAGAGACAAAGTACCCCTCTATGCCTTGCCAAGATTGAAGGTTGTTGAGTAAAATAAATGTAGTGCTTGTTTTAAGCTACTACATTTTGGATGGTTTACTACTCAGCACTAAATATCTGGAACAGTTGTTAAGATTTCTGTTTTGGACATGCTTTCCTTTAGATATCTATTAGATAGCCAACTAGTACAGAGGAGAATAGCTTCAGATGAAGTTAGAGAGTTAAGTAAAGATTTGGGGAACATATTGAATATTTTCTGATTTATTTTAAGGGCAATGAAATCAATAGATTAGCATTTTCAAAAAGTTATCCCTTGCTGCAATATAGACAATGAATGGGAATGGACATAAAAAGAGAAATAGGGGCATGGTTAAAATGCCTGTGAAGTAGTACATGTTAGGTGGCTTAAATTTTAGATGCTCTGAGGATTTCAGAAGATATGATTGGAATGTACAGATCTTGGCTTCATCTTTTTATCTGATATGATTGCTGCTCCTGCCCTGTTAACCGATCAATAGGCCATTAGGATCTCAGCAGAACTGACACAGTTCGATTGACCATATGTCCCTGGGTAGGTTGAAGCCATCAAGGGATGATGATGGAGCTAGAGCTTATGTTAACCAGGGAGAGACAGACTCTGCTTTATTAATCCTTTCATCAGACACAAATGATTTTATTTCAAGACTGAGACTTCATCTGCTAACTTAGTTTGTCTTTCACATATAGTCTGGCACATAAGAAAATCAATGAAAATCTAGTCAATCACCATATCAGCTGCCTTAGCCCAAGACCACCTGAAAATCTTTGGTCACTTTGTAGGTATGTAGACATCTCTGATAAGCTGGGGTAGCTCTAAGGAGAATGCAAAAATATATAAACCTGCTTGGTAGAGGGCATACAAGATATGTGCCATCTAGCCATCTTTCTCAACCTTACAAATAATCTATTTTGAAAATTTTAGAACAAGATAGCTCTTTTTGCCCCTTATGATGCTGAAAACTTTACCATAAATCATAACACCTGAGATATACTTCTGAACTTTCCTGGAAGATGAATGATGCTAACTTGGCCTTTTCCTCCAAGGCAAGTGAAAGGTTGAACAATTTTATCTCAAGGAAATGAAAAAAAAGCGTTCAAGCCATAATTCTATTGTGAAGGTCGGCAAAAGCTTCCAAAGTATCATTTGCCACATTATTTCCAATTTGGGTTATTAATTTTTTTAATCGTTTATTCATTTTCTATTTTTCAGGCTCTTTTCTAGAGATGAAGTATAAAAAATTGAAATTGAAACAATACCTGAGGTGGTATTCTAATTCGGAGGAGGGTTGTTCTGCTAAATAAAGTGCTTTGCTAATGCTTTGCTATATATATGTATATAGATTGATACGATGACTTAATTAACTCAAGCATGAGAAAGCAATACACAAACATATATTTATTTATTTTACTAAGCTTCTGTTAATAATTGAGACAATATGAAATAAGCAAAGGATTGTCTGTAAACAGGCATCCAATTGCTATATCACAATCCTTCATGATATACATACATATAGATATAAGCTCACCAAACAGGGGACACTCCAACTCCCAGGCCCATGTCTGGGCAGAGTCCCAAATGGATACAATATAAATACATATATGTATATATATTTAGTTTAATAAGTTTATACTGATAATTAAGGTGAGAAATAAGAATAACAAGTCAAAAGATTAAATCAACATTGAACAGTCACAAAATGACAGAAAAACAGAAAAGTCTTGCATGCAAACTCACCAACATCTAACTCACAGCTGGGAAGTCCCAAATCAGCAGCAGATACTAGAGTCTAATTGGAAACAAAACCTGGGCAGAGCACCCCCTCCCAGGGTGGGACTTCAACTGGCCTGAACTGGGACTGTCCCTTTTATTGAGCTCATACTCAATGAACTCCATACTATAGATGCCAACTTGTGAGCACTGTGTCAACTCCCAAGGAAGCAGCCAGCCTCCTCAGCAAGGAACACAACACTCCCCAGGCAGTACATTCCAAGGTCTATGTGTCAGTCCCCTAGAAAGTGGCCAGCCTTCCCAGAGAGGAACACAATACTCCCTGGAATATAACCTGTCTGTTCTTAATTGTTACAAAACATCCCCAAAGTGCCCTCTGTTCCAGTTCTCGTCATTCCTCCTGAAATATGAAAAGTGCTGACCAGCAAAACATTGGTTTGTGGATTAACAAAGTTTCCTGCAGGATGTTTCACTTTTAGGTTTGAACAATATTCACTAATTTTTTTCTCCGATACAGGGTGGATATGGAAATAAAACGCATATACTAATAATTTTCATACAATGCTAAAATAAAGTAATACAAAGCACAAAGAGTAAAGAACAGTTAAAGGAAGGAGGGGGAGTTAGCAATTATGCCTATGGGTTTCATTGTATGTTATAGTCAACCTGAGAGGCTAGATGCCTACGATAATTTTTTTTCCCCAGAAAGAGATGTATGTGGTATATTCCTTAGGTGGAATTTGTTTTGAATGTTCCAGAGGCAAGCTACCTAGACTGCAACCCTGCTTCAGCTGCTAGCTAGCTATGATGCTTTGGACAAGCTCTCTGCAATTCAGTCTCAATTTCCCCATGTAATTAACAGGCCCCAAGCTCTATAAGAGGACAGAGATAGTAGGAATTGTATTTGCTCTCACTCTTTTGCTGTTTCTCTCAGAAGGAAGGATGTGTTTCTGTGAAAGGGCAGAATCCTCTTTCCAAGCAGTAGTGTGGCCTTTCCATGGCCACTCTGACCTATATTTGAACCTCTTAAAAAAGAACAACAAAAAGGTATAATTTGTCTTTCTTTAAATCCTCCCAGGGGACAGAACACAAGCAACATTTTACTTGTCAATACTGTTTACTGCTTGATAGAGTAAATGTAAACCTGATGTTTCCCCAGGCAGTTGCTGATGGCTTTCCATGGACAATGACATATCCCTGGACACACTGACATTTCATTTTTTGCTCCTGGGTCTTTCAGCTCTTTTCTGTAATGGCTTGTCAAAGTATCAAGATCTTGCCTGCTTATTTAGAACAACCTACTTAATAACCAGCAGTTTCTAAAGGCACAACATTCAAGTCATAAGAGATGGCTTCTGCAGATAGATTGGGATATTTTATCCTTAAAACATAAGGTACCCACTTAAAATATCATCAAGGGCACTGGCCCAGAATGACAACTCCAGGAGTGGGAGCTCTTGTGGAATAACGATCCTGGTATTCTTCGAGTCTCACAGACATAATTAATGGTAAGCTTGAGGTACCCATGTGTCTCTGAGGCTTTGCTCATTTTTTTTTCATTATTTTTTTTTCTTTCTGTTCCCAGACTGGGTAATTTCAATTGACCTTTCTTTAAGTGTGCTGATTCTTTCTTCTGCTTGTTCAAATCTGATGCTGAAAACTCTGATTGCCAGGGCTACTATAACAAATATCATAGACTGGTTGGTTTCAACAATAGGAATTGATTGTCTCACAGTTTTAGAGGTTAGAAGTTCAAAATAAAGATGTTGGCAGGCCATGATTTCTCCAAAGAGTGGAGCATTCTGGTGGTAGCATGTCCGCAGTCTGTAACTCAGTGTCTGCCTCTCCTAAATGGAGATCTGTCTCCTTTTATCTGCTCCTACCTCCTACTGCTTATAAGAATGCCAGTCATATTGGATTAAACTGGCCCTGATTCAGTTTGGCCTCTCTTATTAGAATCTATGAAGATCTGAAGTTACATCCACAGGATTGTGGTTTAAAACTTGAACATATTCAAACCACAACAAGCCCATCTTGTGAACTTTTCTTTCTCAGTTAATACCCCTTTCAACTCCAAAGTTTCCATTTGGCTCATTTTTTAATAATTTTTATCTCTTTAGTGATGTTCTCTATTTAGTAAGAGATTGCTCTCATACTTTCAGCTCTGTAGACATGGTTTTCTTTAGTTTTTTGATAATATTTAAAATATCTGATTAACATCTTTTTTCTAGTAAGTCCAACATGGAGGCTACCCCAGGTACAGTTTCTATTGATTATTTTTGTTTGTTCTGACCTGTGTATGAGACATATTCTCTTGTCCCTTTACATATATCATAATTTTCTTAAAAACTGTACATTTTATATAACATAATGTGGCAATTCTAGAAAATATATTCTCCACTATCCCTGACATTTATTGATGTTGCCATTTGTTTCTTGTTTGTTTAGTACTTTCCTTAACTATTTCTGTAAAGTCATTAATTTTTATTGTTTATGGCCACTGAAGTGTCTCTTCAGTTAGCTCAGTTGTCAGAAAATGATTAAACAGAGATTTCCTTAAATGCCTAGAACCAATAAGTTTCCCATTCTTTCACAATGCCTCTGTGTGTGTGTGTGTGTGTGTGTGTTGGGGTGTGCCTTTAACATTCTACTATGCAATTTTCAATTCTTCCTTAGTCTTAACGTCCTGCTTTCATAGGCTCAAGGGCAGCCAGAGCTAAGAACTCAGGACCTTCTCGGGTCTTTGCCGAGAAGGCACACAGCTTGGTTGTGAGCACAATCCTACACATACAAAACCCGCTAGATTCCCAGGAAAATGTTGGAGCCTTTCAAAACCCCTGTGTAAATCTCCTTCTCCAGTTTTTCCTCCTAAGCTTCTTTAGTTAGCCTATTGTGTGTTCCAATAATTATCCCGTACCTAACACAGCCATGATGTTCAACAGTTGCCTCTGATTGCTTTCAATAAACACTCTAGTGCAAAAGCCTCTTCTCACTGGGTGAGCTCTTGGTTAGACAAGTTAAGAAAGCCTGGTGAATGAGGTCTCCTAAAGAAACACGAATCAGTCCAACAATACAATTCTCTGGGAATGGGACTTTGAAGGAGCTCCAACTCAATTTCTTCCTCCTTCAGTGGCTGTCAGATTTTCACTGTGATTGTGGGCTCTTGCCTTTAATGGCTACCCCAGAGTTGGTGAGAGGGGAATGAGATAGGGAAAATTAAAATGTCACAAAGTTCACTGTTCTTATTGAGAAACAGTATTTTTTTCTTGAATACATGCTTTCTTGATTTCTGAAAACCTTTGCTTAATTTCCAGAGTTTCTGAAAAGTTTATTCTGACAACTTTTTGCCCATGTTATCATTCTTTTCATGGAGGAGAAAATTTTGGATGTCCTTATACCACCATTTTTACTGAAGTCTAGTTCCATGCAATTTTACAGAGTACTTTTGTATACTCTAAATCCATTATGACCATCTGTAGCAGTTTGGTATTATTTATGATTTCCAAAAATAGATACTGATTATGTTTGTAAACTGGTCTGTTCCTCCAGGCAAGTGATATCCTTGGATTGTATTGAATTCAGAGGTTTCACTTTTATTGATTAAATTATGATTAGGGCTTTGATTGGGCCATGTCAGTAGGGCACTGAATCCCCACCCTATTGGTGAGTGGGGATTCACAGAGAAAATAACAAGGCACAGGAATTAGTGCAGTTTTGAACTGGAGCCCAGGAAGTAAAGACATGGGATAGAGCAGAGCAACTGAGCCTGGAGAGAATTGACCCCCCCCCCAGGAGAAAGACAAATCCTAGAGAGCCTGATAGTCTACAGCTGACCTTGTGGAGAGAGCAGAGTAGCTGAGCCCAGAGAGAAATGAGCTCCATAAAGATAGGAACCCAGGAAGCCTGAACCGTTGCAGAATCTCAGCAGCCACCTTGCAACAACATGTAACAACTGACTTTGGTGTGGGAAGTAACTTACACTTTGTGGCCTGGTAATTGCAAGCATCTACCCCAAATAAATACCCTTTATAAAAGCCAACAGATTTCTGGTATTTTGCATCAGCATCCCTTTGGCTGACTAATACACCATCTTTAACAGAATAAAAAATAAATTAAATACACATTATTTGTTTAACATAGAAATATAATAATTTCCATAATTTATTAGACTTCTGCATCTAATGGCATATACAAATGTCATGTAAAGGTAAAAATATCTTTGACAGACATTTTCTTTTAAAAACACCTCACTGATAGATCATCAGCTAATTGATGACATCAGAAATGAAGATAGGGCCCAGCTAGATAGCTCAGTGGATAAAGAGCTCGCTGGGAAACCACATGGGAGGCCCTGGGTTCGGTTCCCGGGGACCTCTCCTAGCGGGCAGACCGCCTTGAGAATGGCAAACCGCCATGGGCGGGCCGGAGCCGCCGTGGGCAGGGCAAAAAGCTGCCACGGACAGGCAAAAGCCGCCACGGGCAGGGCAGGTCG
>PVKH010039914.1:0-11128 GCA_004027955.1 Chaetophractus vellerosus | reverse complement strand
AGACCCTCCCACTCTCGGGGCCCACCACCCCCCTCACAGGTCCGCTGGTGAGGCCGCGAACCTCCCTGCCCCCTCTCCTGGGGACGGAACCCCATCCCCTGTGTTACCCGCCGGGGCAAAAAGAACCCACGATTTTATGCTGCACGGCTCAACTCACACTCCAGCCGCCTCCAGACCGATGGAGCCAATATTCCTGTGCCCCAAGCTCCCCACAAAGACCACGCTCCTCTGCTCTTGCTCCCAATCGGCCACCCCCTACCTGAGAGCCAGTGAGTGCAAACCTAAACTATCGACGCCATCTTCCCTCCTGTGTTCAGGAAGAGTCTTGATCTAAGTATCGCTCTGACAAATGTTCAGCCAGGCTAGTGGGAGGACTCCTCAAAGATTTACTGTTAAAGGAATGGCCCAATATTGGGATCATGCTCAGCCTTTTACTGAGGGCAGCCACAGGAGAGCAAGGCCTATGAACACTGTGTCAGACCCCATAGATGCAGCAGTTTGAAGTTATCAGCTACCTAAACACCTTGCAGGGAGATCTGTGTGGAAAACTCCATAGCTGACACAGTTCACCTGTTCTGCTGTCTAGAACTTTTCTCTAATGCTACTTGGAGAATAGTGCTTCCAAAGTTCTTTTGTGCCTTATCTCCTGAAGGCTAATTTAGAAGAGGAAGTTTGGTGGAATTGACTTCAGCAGACATTGTTGTAGTTAATCTCAGGGCTACAACAGGCAAGTATCATCTCCTTCCCCCATGCATTCTAAATTCCCCTCCCTCAGGCATCATCTCTGTCGATCATTATGGTTTATTTGGTGTTGAGAAGCAAATCCTTACTCCTGAGGGGAATGATCCCCTGGTAATCTTAACCTTCCCAGACCAGAGTTGCAGAAAGTATCTATTCACAGTTGAAACTGGGCAAGGAAGTAATAAAAGGCATCCAATTGGATCACCTGAGTTTCACACACATTCTTTCTTATCCCCATTGGTAAAAGCAGTGCTTCCTCCTCCTGCTGGTGAGGGTTAATTACCCATGCCAAGCTAGTAACACCCTCTCTACGGTGATAATCCCTGGACATAAGAAGTCCTAGGAACCTAGGCAGTAGCCATATCTTTTTTAGTTCAATGGGACAATTATTCTGTACCCTGGTTAAAGTACACTCCATTTGGTGACCAAGAACTATAAACCTATAGAGTTCAGATTTAAGGGGACAAGAAGCCCAAACTCCCAAGAATGTCATTTGAATGAAGGTAAATGGGACCACTCTAGCTTTCATCCATTGCTTCCTGAGCAGCATAATTTTCCAGTTTGGGACATGGTAGTATATAGGTTTTCTGATTCAGTGAACATACTGCAACCTGGACGATGGTACTTGATCTTTGCATATTGCCTCCATGACAGATTGAATTTTGTCCTCCAAAATTTTATGTTCAAATCCTAATCCCCAGTCTGTGAATGTGAATATATTTGTGAATAAGAACTTTGAAGATGTTATTAGTTAAGAGGAGACCAAACTGGATTATTGTGGCCCTTAATCCAGTATGACTAAGTCCCCATAAACAGAGGAAATCTGGACGTGGTCAGTAAAATAGAGGCAGAGAGGTGGTCATGTGACAGAGGCAGAGATTTAATTATGTCACAGCCAAGGAACATCATAGATAGCTGGCCGCCACGGAGGCCCCTGCCAACACCTGGATTTGAACTTCTAATTTCTGAAACTGTGAGTCAATAAATTTATGTGGTTTCAAGCCACCCAGTGTGCAGTATTTTGTTATGGCAGCTCCAGGACACTAATACACCATCCAGTTGGTACATCAGTTTAGACTTCATCAGGCCATGCCAGTACTCTCTAAGGAGATCTGCTTCTGGACAGTGTAATACATGAAATGTACGATGCCAGGTCAGATAACATAGCAAATATCTCCAAAATTTATCTAAATGTGCAATGCAGTATCAATCAACACCTAAGCCCCAAATGAGGTAAAATATTTCCAAACATATATATTATAAATACTTGTACTCAGAATATATAAAGAACTCTTATAACTCAGTTTCAAGAAGACAAACAACCTGATAAAATATGCAAAATATTTTAACTAGACACTTCATAAAAATACATAGAAAAGTCAATAAGAACATGAAAAGATGACCAATATTATTAGATATTTGGGAAATGCTCCTTATATCCACAATACAATAACCCTGCATGCATACAAAAAAGCTGCTATAAAAATGATTTAGTACCAAATGTTTGCCAGGATCCAGAGCAACTGGAACTCTGATGCATTGTTGGTGGGAATGCAAACTTTGCATCTTCCTTAAAAAACAATTTGGTTGTTTCTTATGACGTTAAACATGTACTTGCCATGTGAACCAACTATAACACTCCTAGGTTCTTATCCAAGAGAAAATAAAATATTAGGTCCCAAATACTTTTGCATGTATATTTACAGCACCATGACTTGTCCTCAAACTGGAAACAACCAAAATATGTATCAACAACAGGATGAATAATCAAAGTGTGATATATTCATAAAATGAGCAAGATTATAGTAGCATTCTTCAAACTAAAAAAAGCAAAATGAAAACAACTAAAGTTTCCATAAACAAAGAATCCATCATTGCTCTATAGTCATACAAAGGAATTTTACACAACAATGACAATAAATGATATATAAGTAAATTTGTCTACAAGGATGAAACGAAACAACACAAAGTAGAGGGAAAACTATTACTTGTGGAAGAATACATATGTTATTCCATTTATTTTTTAAAACTATGGCAAAACAAAACAATATCTTATTTAAAGACTCATATAGATGTAGTAAAATTTTTAAAAATAAAACAATGTAATAGTTGATATAAAATGGAGAAGGAAAATGCGTGTGAAGCTATAGAAAGAAGCACAGAGAATTTTTCAAATGTATTGGAAAACTTTTATATCTTAAGATTTATAGATATATGTACATTCACTTTTATTCTCTTTATTAAGCTTGATGTATACATTACATGTACATATGATTGATGCATAGTCATATATCAATATATGTAGACTTTTGATGTTTAATACTGTTCAAATAAAAACAGATAAAATATAAAGAAACTGAGGCTCTCACTGGCTAGTAAATTGCAGAGTTTTGTTTGACAATAATCTCCCTAATCCCAAAGCCCATGCTTTTAAACCACAATAGTATGCAGCTTTTGAAAATTAATTTCGGAACAACTGTCATTTCAGAGCTACTGAGTATGATAAATGAAAGGGAATCACTGTCGTTTGAACTTCTGTCTAGAAAGAGAGTTCTAACCTAATTTTCATTAGCTTGGAAGGCATTTACATTTGTAACCTCCAACTAAGTAGAATAAGTGGAAAGACATAGGAAATGATTATGATAAGAGAGAGGAAGGCCAACAAGGTTAGGTGGAACTTCTTTGAAATTAATGTAGAGGATGTAAAATTTGATGCCTCAATTTAGCACGTGAATTCAGTAAGCAAATTCTTTTACCAAATAAAGAAAATAATTGAATGTGGTTGATGCAAATAAAAATGTAAAAATTCCCAGTATGGATTAAAGTGGTTAATGTAAAATTATTACTTCTTTCTATTCACCTATTTAATATTTATTTATTTATTTATTATTTTTTTCTTTAAAAATATGGAATGTTTCACGAATTTACGTATCATCCTTGAGCAGGGGCCATGCTAATCTTCTCTGTATTGTTCCAATTTTAGTATATGTGCTGTTGAAGCAAGAATTATTTCATTTTTTAAAAGACTGTCTATACTACTTTATTTTGATTTATTTTTATCTTTTCCACAAGAACTTAGAGTTCAGAATTCAGGAGAAACACTCACTAATATTTGTTTATCATATTAAAGTAATCATTATCATGGGTAAAATAAAGGTAAATCCAGGACAGAGTATTTTACAGACTCTCTCACTAGGCTGCCCTTATCCCTTTCCTAGCTCTGCCACTCTCCTAGAGTGTTGTATGAACTTGAGTTGCCCTGGGTCTCACTTTCCTCAGCAATAAAATAGGCTTCCAACGTGGATATCACTCCAAATAGAGGGACTACTGAGTGCTCTGGAGACACCCAGGTCCTATATCAGGGTGGATAGCTCCAGAGTTTGATGCCTTATCGGTGGGCCCTACTTTGGAATCTGTGCTCTTGAGAGTGACAGAGTTGGACTCAAATATGTCTTCCCTGCACATGGTCCATTTACCCCTTCTATTCAAACCTATATGTGGTGCTGGACTTTGTAGGTGTACTTCCAGAGTCTTTGGGCTGTTCATGTGCCAGCTGGGCCCGGAATCTTGGTGGAACTGCAACTGCTACTCTGCAGCTCAATTGACTCACCCAAGACTCCTGGTGGGGAGATGATGATGGACAACAGCCATCCCAGGGAATGGAGAGAGTCTGAATCTGCAGGCAGGATAATCCCATCCATCTTATCCATGGGATATAAGCCCCCTCTGACTTGGAGGTGGAGTGGACATCACCATCCCAGACTCCTCAGGATTGGGGGAAGAGCTATGGACTAGAGTGGACTTACTGGTATTCTGTTATAGACATATTGTGATTCAAGCAATGGAAGGAAGTACAACATTAATGTGGAGCCAGTGGTCATTGGATGCTTTGGGGGCAGGGAGAAGGAAAAGCAGTTGTAACACAGGGGCTTTTTCGGAACTTGGGAATTATCCTGAGTGACATTGCAATGACAGATATAGGCCATTTTATACCATCATATAACAGGCAGAACTGTGTGGGAGAGATTGTGGTCTACAATGTGAGCTATGGTCCATGCTTAGTGGCAAAGTCCCAGGATGTGTATATCCATTGCAGGTGATGTGCCACACTAATGAAGGATGTTTATGTGAGAAGTTGTGGGAGGTGTGGGAGGTGGGGCATATGGGAATTCTTATATTTTTGTTTAACATTTATGTAATCTAGGTGTCTTTTATAAAATAATAAAAATATTTAAAAAGATGTACTTCATAGGATTTCTGTAAAGATTAAATAAATCAATATATGTAAAACTCTTAGAATAGGGAGTGTCACATGCAAAAATCTTGCACGTAATATTTTTTGTTGTCCAACTAACTTTTGTGTACATTATAGTATGCTATGTGGCATATAGTACACGAGGTCATTCAATACACTGATCTGGGCCATGAAGAAAAGGTAGGGATTCAGGCGCCAAATATTGGAAGTATGTGAATCCTTGAGGTTGGCACTGTGAAGTGCAACACTTCATTTTCAACATGGGTGATTAACAAAAATCCTCACTGATACTGGGATAAAATAGAGATGTATACAGAAGCACAATTGCTGCCAGAGAAAACCTGCAGATTCGGAAGTGTGGAGATGGATTAGCTGAGAGTGGTGAGTTATTAGGAGAACACAGATGGAATTGTGAGGTTGAGTTAATAAACCATATATGAACTCCATATCGTTAATATGCACATTACCTCTGAAGTGGGTTCAGCATCAGGAATGAGTACAAGATAGGAGGATGAAAGCCAGAAGGAGAATCAAAGGATAATCAAATTAAAGTCATGATTCCATGGTTACCATGCAGAAATCTGGATAGAAGTAATGTTGAAGTGAGGACAGATTTTTTTCCCTGAGTTTTTTTGTTTCTCTGTTTGTTTGTTTGTTTTTAATGGTGTAGAGCAGAGGCAATGGAATCTTTTAAATATGGTCAGTGTTTCTTTTGCTTGTTGTCAATTCCATGATAATCTTTCTTTATTGGAATTTGAAATATGAATAGTGTAAAATAAACATTTTTTAGCAAGAATAATTAAGTCCAAATACGTTTTAGAGAACCAAACAAATACAGAAAGATGGTGAATAAAAGTGAGATGAAATAGAAAACTTGGGAGTTTATGAATTGGAATGTTTGAAAGTCTTCTCTAAAATGTAGTTTTCTGGATCAGTTTCTGGGAATTAAGAGGGAATTGAAAAGAAAGAGAGAGAGAAAGAAAGAGAGAAATGGAGAAAGAAAAGAAAGAACTAAAGAATGAAAGAACAAAAAATAAAGAAAGAAAGAGCAAAAGAAAGAAAGGGAGCCAAAAGGAAGGAAAAGGAGGGAGAGAGCAAGGGGAGAGGAAGAAAGGAATGAGGGACAGAGGAAGGAAAGGAGGAAGGTGGAGAGCAAGAGAGGAGCTGAAAGGAAGGCTGTTGTCGTGGTCCTGGACTATTTTCCCTTTACAACGCTTTGAGAAACATCACATACCTGAAAATTGGAATCTCTTAATTACCTTGTGCTGTTGGAGTGTGTCTAACATAAATTTCTGCTAACGTATCCTACTTAGGGGTCATGGAATTTTTTGTTTCCTTGGTATTATCAGTGATCTTCATAGTCTCTCTGCATTACTTCAACCCCACCTCTATACTTTAGTAAGCATAAATCTTAGAGGGAAAGTTTTAAGACAGACATTTCATCCTGGTGTGAAGAAGAGTACAAAGTTAGGAAAAATAAATACAGAGTATGTTTTTGGAATTTGAGTAGAATACACTAAACAATGCGTGCAGGGCCAATACTAGGGAATAATGCGATTATTGTGATAATTCATTAGGATATGCACATAATTTGAGTATATTTCTGTATGTGTGTAAGATTTATATCAATAAAATGATTTTAAAATGCCAGGTGTGCTTGTTGGCAGAGAGCAAGTCTTGAGTTTTTGTATATAAGTAAATAGGGTCTCAAGAAAAATTAGTAAAATTGAGTTAGCAAAGCAAGTAAACTATCAGAGATGAAAGAGCAATAAGCTTTAAGCAGAATCTAAATCAATGTTATATAGCCATGGTGAAAAAAAGTAATGAAATTAATGTAGAATCAAGAAAAAGCTGAAAGATGAAATGTCTATTTTGTATAAAATTTCATTAATCTTATTAAATGGTTTTAGTATATAAATCGTTCATAAATAAAATGTACAAATCATGGATTTAAAACATGATGAATCACAAAATGTATACAACAATGAAACCATAAACCAGATCAAATGATAGAATATTACCAGAGTTCAAGAAGGTCCACTCAAGCTCCCTCTCAAAATTAATGACTATTTTGATTCTTTTTTATTTATTAATTTTAAAAAAAAATTTAATGAAGCTTTAGATTATATAAATGTTACATTAAAAATATAAGGGATTCACATAGGCCCCACCTACTTCCCCTCCCACAGTTTCCCACAAAAAGCATCCTTCATTTGGTACATTTGTTACAATTGATGAACACATATCGGAGCATAACTGCTAAATGTAGTCTATAGTTTACATTATAGCTTACACTCTGTCTCGCATATTTTGTATGTTATGACAATATATATATTGGCCTCTATCCATCATACAGGGCAATTCCAATGTCCCAAATATGCCCCATATTGTACCTATTCTTTCCCTTCCCTCCCCTCAGAACCTCTGGTGGCCATTGCCTTTATATCAAGGATAAAATTCTTCCACTGCTAAAATAATCATAAGTCTATAATAGAATAGTAATAGGTCTACTTTAGTCCATTGTTCATTCCCTAATCTTGAAGATTTGGGGAGGGTGATGCCGATTCCATGTCTAATTGAGAGAGGCCTTAGATCCTATGGGGTAGATGGATGGAAATGTCTTGCTTGGGCATCATCATCTCCTTGTTAGTTGTCCTGGGTGAGTCCAAAGAACTGGAGAGTAGGTGTTGCAACTCTGCTGAGATTCAGGGCTCAACTAGCACATGAACAGACTGAAAATTTAAGTTTCTGGTACATATATTAAACAAGTATAATACTAATAATAGGTTCAAATAAAAGGGGCAGAAGAGCCATGTGTAGGGAAATTATAAATGAGTCTAACTCTCACATAATTCCAAAATAAGGCTCACTGACAGGGTGCTGAATTCCTGAGCTTGTCTGCACTGCTTACTGTCTGGAAGTTTCTAGAGCCCTTAGGAGCCCTGCTATTTCAGGCCCTGTTTACGGTGGCAGTCAATGAGATCCTGCTGAGTTGTGCATAAATGTAAACTCTGGAATGACTTCCCAACTCTCTTCTCTTAGCCATAAAAACTCATTTGTATTTTCCATTTCCCCCTTTTGGTCAAGATATTTTTCTTGATGCATTGCTAGTTGGCACTTGGTAATCACCCCTCGGTGCCAGGGAAGCTCATCCCCGGGACTCATGTCCCATGGTGGGGGTAGGCAGTGCATTTATATGCTGGGTTTGGCTTGGAGAGATGCAACATTTGAGCCACAAGGAGGCTTTCAGGAGGTAACTCTTAAGCAATATATAATACTAGGCTAAGTTTCAATTTCACAATAAAAGGTTCATAAGTACAATCATCGTTATCAACAGCCTAGCGTAATGGTCTGTCTTCCTTCACTAGGCACTGCCCTTGTACTTAGGGGATACTTGCTGTCCTATTAGAGAACATAGCAGAACTCTCCGGGATGGGAATTCAATAATCTTTGATTTTTGTGTGGGTCTCCACCCACTGAGACAATGCCCATGAACACTTGAAAATATCCATATGCTTTAGAGGCATGCCCTGGGTGAACCCTTCCCCATGCATTCTCCCATCACTGACACCCCACATCAGAGATCCTCCCATGCCACAGTTGTGACACCTCTGTGATCCAAAACCTCTCCAAAACTGAGCCAACAAATAACCAAATAAAATTAATAAGAAAATGAAATAATAATTTAAAAAATAACAAATAAAACAAATAAAAAAATTTAAAAATTGAAATAATAAAAAATATTTTACACATTGTGTCTTTCAGCACTGTGATTTGTTGTCTTGTATGTGAAATGACATTTTCTTCTGTATATTCCCCCAGTGCCTTTTTTTTTTTCATTTTATCTTCAAAGAATCTTTAGGTTACAGTAAAATCACATAGAGAATATAGGGGATTCCCATAAACACAATGCCCTTCCCCTTTTCCACTCTCCTCCATTAATAACATTTCATATGTGGATGGTATAATTGTTACAATTGATGTAAAAATATTGAAGCATTGCTACTAAACATTGTCAATGGTTTACATTATGGTTTATATTTTGGACCATATGCTTTTAAAGGATTTGATGAAATTTAAAATGGCCTGTATCCATTATTGCAAGATCTTAATATAATCAATGAGTTTACAGTGTAGTTTTGGCCTTTAACTGTTTGTGAGATTCATCCATTGTGTTTACCAGCTATAATGAATATTGCAGCTGATCAGAAAATTCTTTTGAAATGCATGTTGAAATTACTTGTACCATTATGTTGAGTATCGTATTGATTGTCTGCTGTAGTTACTGGCAGTTTTCAAAATTGTTTGTATAAATTTACACTATGTCCTGCAGTGTTTGAATTTCAGGAGTTTTGATACCCAAGCATGGTAAAGTCAATCTTTTAATTTTTAGCCATTCTAGTTGATATGGATTGAATTGTATTTATTTGAATTTCTCTGATACCTACCTATGTTAAGAAATGTTTATTATATTTATTGGTTATTTGTATTTCATATTTTGTTAAATGTGCTCTCGAGTAAATTGCCCAACTTTCTATTAGATTTCCTTTTTCTTATTGATTTGTAAGAATGATTCACATATTTTGAATATGGAACCTTTATTGATTCTATAAATTCTTAATATATTTTCAAGCTCTGTTGCTTGGATAATCAACCTCGTCATGATTTATTTATTTATTTTATTTTCTCATTTAAATGTAGCTCACATTATCAGCTACTTATTTTATAAGTGCTGTTCCTCTCCTTTTTAATAAATATTTTCATTGTCTTGGATATATCATCTTATTTACTCTTGTACAAATGATGTAAGTATTGTCAATATACTGTATAATTGTCAGTATAAAAGTGAATATTACCAAATTCAGAAAAAAAATTCATCCTTTATGTTCTTAAACATTTTTCTAATAAGTCTTTCTTTCCTTTATCCCTTAGTATTTTAATACTTCACATGAGTTAGATCACTTGGTATTATCCCACAGTTTAGTAATGTATATAAATAAGAAAAACAAAACATTTTCTCCTTCTGCTTCAGTTAGGATACTTTCTGTTGATTTGTCTCTAAACTCACTGGTCCTATTTCAATGCCCAACCTACTGTTATGGCCATTAAATGAATTTTGATTTCAGGTATTTTAGTTTTCAATTTTAAAATTTTTATTTGGTTCTCTTTTAAAGTTGAAATTTCTTGAAAATACCACATCTCTCGATCTTTCATAACTATCTTTTCTTTAAAGTTATTTAAACTCTAAAACTTTTTAAAAGAACTTGCTAGTTACAATAGCTGGATCATCTGTAAATCTCTTTCTATTGAATGTGCTTTCTCTTAATCTTTGTATTTTTGTAGGTCTTCATGTGTTTTTTTAATTTTTTTATTTTAAATTTTATTACAGACATTGTTTAAAAATGAACTGTGAAGGCAGAAGTATAGTACTTTGCTTTGTTGTATATGTTTATTCTGACAGCCTGGTGGTTATCACATCTTCAGTGTTTTGAGAGGAGGTTTACATAGAGATTCCTCTTAGAGTCAAGTTGAGCTGGAGATAAGTCATTACTTGTATTAATTCACCTTTGATTATTCCAATGCCCAACTTCTGAAACCACAGGTTTTTTTTTCTGTCATTTTACAGACGGGGAAGAGATTAGATGCAATTTGAGGTGTTATTGTGTGGTACTGGCCATTTTTTGATTCTACTCAGAATCCTGGAATTCAATTACCATGAAAATATAAAGAACTATATAATTTGTATATGTTAGCCCCTTACTCTCTGTTGCTTTCTTGGAAAAACTCTAGAGGAGGAACAATTGGGAGGAGAAATAGCTTGACGAGCAATCTGCCCTTGAATTGAGGCTCTTATAGATTCTGATTCATCCCACCAATGCTATTTTTCAATGCTGGCTATTTTGCCACTATCCCTACTAAATTCCTCCTCCAGTCCATACCTGTACCATAAACCCATCCCCAGGTATGGAAGCCGATAAAACTCTCTGCTTACATGTAAAATTTCATTTTAGGCTAATCTTTCATTCATCATATTTTCCTTCCGTCCAACTCTTTTTATTAGAACCACATAAAAATATATGTAATTAATTGTAATAATACATTTATCTAACTCAATATATCCAAAATACTATT
>PVKH010039913.1:0-11129 GCA_004027955.1 Chaetophractus vellerosus | reverse complement strand
GACCTGCCCTGCCCGTGGCGGCTTTTGCCTGTCCGTGGCAGCTTTTTGCCCTGCCCACGGCGGCTCCGGCCCGCCCATGGCGGCTCGCCATTCTCAAGGCGGTCTGCCCGCTAGGAGAGGTCCCCGGGAACCGAACCCAGGGCCTCCCATGTGGTTTCCCAGCGAGCTCTTTATCCACTGAGCTATCTAGCCGGGCCCCTCAGGTTCACATATTCTGAGGCAGCTTGAGAATGGTTCTAACTAAGGCCAAGTAATGGGTTTGATGACTTCCCGTGGAACTCGGGGAAGCTGGAAGCCTCATTCCTTCTCCTCCAAGCTTGCCCAACCCCTTCCAGCAACCGGTTTTCAGTTCTGCAACTCCTGACGCTCAGATTTATAGCTCAGTCTCCTTTTTTAGTGGCAATGACTGGAAAAGTATATTTCTTAGCCAAACAAGGGCTTAAAACTCATCAATTCCATTTTGAAGTTTTTTAAATGGCCTCAAATTTAAAAGTGACAATTCTTTAACATTTTCCAACTTGAAGTTGCTGCCTTAAAAATCATATGGTTGGTCTTCCTTAAAGGGGAGGTATTTTTTGGATTTGCTTTTGTTAGCTTCAAATGAAAAACCTGCGTCTTTAGATTGATATTTTAATTGAAAGAATAAATGGCTTGTGCCACCTTGGCTGCAGAGTTTGGGAACCTTGGGAATGCTGAGAAGCAATCCAGGGAGACCTTGCAGAGGCAAAGCTAGCACTTGGCAATCTCCTGGTTCTTTCCAGAGATTAAATCGCACGTGTCCCCCAGGCAACCACGCTGACCTTGACAGAAGATCTCAGTAAAGAAATGAGAAGGACACGCTGACCCAGAAACCTTCTGGCCTGCATATCAGGACTGCGGGGAGTTGGAGTGAGGATAGGATGGGGCTAGGAGTCAAAGTGACCAAGCCCTTACTTCTCTGAATGGCATTCTTACCACAAAGAATCGGGAGCTTGAATTAGATAACCTGAAAATTAAAAAATAAACAAACACTCAGTTCCAAAACTATAGGTCATTTTCAAATTCCAGTAAAAACAATACAGGCATGAAGTTCTTGGGATTTTGGAACCAAGTCTTGGTAGATATGTGTACTCTTTTGAAATCCTTGTTTTTTCCCACTCAATAACTTGTATGTAAGATGCCCCAATATGAGCAAAACACACCAATAGAAATAAAATAGTCTATTTCCATGGTTTATATCCTGCATCCTACTAGAGGCCGGGAATCATTCTCTCCACTCCTTCCTCTTCCTACCTCACCTCACAAAATCTCACCTCCAAAAAGATCCAGGAATGCCATGTCAGCAAGGAAAGGACACAAACGAGCCACTCCACCAGCCCCTGTGTCAGCATCTGACTGCCCCTTCCTTTTGGCTTCCCTTATTCCTCTCTGATGTTCTTTCCACAGGAATTCCTTCTCTCCATGATCTCAGAAGCATCATAGGATTTATGATGCAACAGCCCAGCCCAGAGTTCAAATCCTAACTCCACCGCATTAAAACTATGCGACACTGAGCCATTTAGCCAAGGCTGGCACCTCAATTTCTTGTCTGGAAAATGGGCTATAACATCCCCCACCTGGGGGTGTGATGAAGATAAAATGTGCTCGTATATGGAAAGCACAGGCACAAGGTGGAGCTCCACTAACCCATGTTCCTTTTTTCTTTGAAAGGAAATTTACTTATAAAGTTTACCCAACACTCAAGGAATAATTTTAAAAAGCTTAAGGTTGTTCTTGTCCCCCAAGAAATATGTAGAGTTCCAGACTGTTCAATGAAAGATAAGGAAAAGGCTCAAGAGGATGAAGAAGTTCCCATGGGAAAAATGAAGGAAAACATAAACTTCTGATTTGGAAAGGCAGGAGATACACATTTGGATGCTACTAAGTCCACAAAAGCCAGGCACAGAGTAAACACAAGGACATTAGCATTAAGTCATGATATATTGAAGCTTTCCCTGATCTCTCTAAATCTCAGTTTCTTCTTCTGCAAAATAAAGATAACACCACCTCCCTCAGAAGATTGTGGAGAGGATTAATTTTAGGTAATGTGCAAAAAAACTTAGCACAATGACTCTGTATTTGTTTCCTATTGCTGCTGTCACAAATTATCACAAACTCAGTAGTTTAAAACAACACAGATTTATGGTCTTACAGTTCTGGAGGTCAGGAGTCCAAACTGGTCCCACTGGGCAAAAACCAAGGTGTCAGGAGGACTGCGTTCCTTCTGGAGGCACTGGGGAGAATCTGTTTCCTTGCATTTTCTAGCTTCCAGAGGCAACCCACATTCCTTGGCTACAGTTTCTTCCCCCATGTTCAAAGCCAGCAGCCAACCATCTTCCAATCTCTCTGACTCTCCTTCTTGCATTTATAAGGACCGTTGTGACAACATCGCCCCCATCTCAAGATACTTAATTTCATCACATCTGCAAAGACCATTTTTCCACATAAGGTCACATATTCACAGGTTCTGGGGATGAGGACCTGGGCATTTTTAGGGGCATTATTCTGCCCACGACAGCCAGGCACATAGTATGTTCCCGATACATGAAAGCTGCAATGATGATGATAGCAATAAGGAGGAAGGAAAGGTGGAAGAAGTAGTAGTAGTTGCCTGATGAAATTCTTTGCCAGAATGTTAAAAATTGATTCAAAAAAGAGTAAAATTAAACTTGACAGCCAAAGTGGTCTCTACGGGAAAGCTAGGGATATCTGTGCTGTGTCCTCAACTTTTGAGGCTGACATTATGAAAACCAGCCAGTCCTTCTTTAGTGAATATGTTGGTGCAGTTTAAAAATCACAGAAATCACAGGAGCATTTTTTCCAACCGCAAACAGCATTTTCACTAGACGCGGGATCTGTGGGTAACAAATTGAGAGATCCTGGGCATCTTCGATATCACGAATTCATGAATGACGAGGACACAACCTCACAGCATAACTGAGAAGGTGGTTTTCTGGCACTAACACAGGAGATTGTAGAGAATCTGGCAGAGAGAATGATTAGCGTGCATCCTAAATCAGTACTCACCAAGGCAAACCAACTCTTGACTGTCGTCTTTCAAGATTGAGGGGGCTAATGAATGGCAGAAGTGCAGGTTGTCTCTTTTCCTAAATAATAATAGATCCACATGCTTTGGATTCCCACAATGTGGGTGTAAAGTTAATTTTAAAGTTAATTGTCATAACATAAGTGTAAGAACCTGACATCTGCTCCATTGCTTCAGGGAGTGAGCTTCTGGAGTACATTCCACTGACATGCCTGCTCCAGGAAGGTCGCTTTGGATTTACTCAGGTACCCACAAGGAACTCAGATGGAAAGCCCAGGGCTCTGCTATGAAGACACAGGAAAGGGAGAGCTTCAATTAGAAGATTTTTAAAGAAACTAAAACTTTATTCCTATCCAAATTAGCATTCAAAAGGAAAATTAAAGATATTTTCATAGACATTCAAAAGATGCAGACAGTTAATCTTCCCCACAGACCTTCTGTAATAAACTTAAGCAAAAGGGAAATTAATTCAAAAATTAGGAAGACGTGGGACTCAAGTATCAACAGTAAACAAAGAAACCAATTAAATTTCAGACAATTTCAAATGGAAGGGGGGGAGAGTAGAAGGGGAGGCTGAAAGCATGCTAAGGTTCTAATTTTCTTTGGGATTTGCAAGAGAAATATTCATGGATTCCAGATAACAATTAACAATTTAGCAATTAGAAAAGGGTCATTATAGTAAGTAATGTGAGTTTTTTGTTAAATAAAAGCAAATGATACTATATAAAAATAAATTTTATAATGTCAACAAATGCATGATTTTTTATAAAAAGCTAGGAAATCTGAATAGATCAAAAATCTTATAAAAATTGAAAATTTTCCAAAGCTCTAATCCTTGAAAAAAATAATTTAAAAGGCACTGGGCCCAAATAATTTCATGAGATTTCTATTCCTTGAAGCCAGTGACAATCCTTAAAATATATATCTGTCTGAAAATAGGTTCTTTTTATACAGTTAGCATAACCTTGATACCAAAAAGAGTGAAGCCATAGGTCAAACTTACCTATGAATACAGATTTAAAAATACTAAAAATAGATTAGCAACTTAAATTCAGTAACATGTTATCATTTTTGATGTCATGACCAAGCAGAGTTTACCTAGAAATGCAAAATTGCCTTAACATTAGGAAACGTATGAAGTAGCTGACAACATTAACAGATTTAAGGACAAAAATAGTATGTTCTTCTCAATGTATACTAAAAATGCATTTGCTAAAATTCATCACCTTTGCTGGATTAAAAAGAAAAAGAAAAACCCCTAGGACATTGGGAAACAATGGAAAATCACATAACATAGGATAAAAAGATACCTACCAAAAACTCAGAAAAAATATCATATTTAATGATGACAGATTAGAAAGTTTCTATTAATGCCAAGAACAAGACAACCATACCCATCATTATAGTAACCATCCATCATTGTTCTATAGGTCTTATCTAAAAAGAAAGAAAAGTAAAAGAAATAAGAGGTAGAAACTGTGGACAAGAAGGGGTTAAAAAAATTACCTTACTTGTATTCAATATCGCTATCCAAAAAAATTGACAGAAATATGATTTAAATAATACAAAATCAATAGTTATCTTATACACAAGCAGTAATAAATTGAACACCTCTCATATTTTCTTCTAATATTTTTATAGTTATGTTTCATACATTTAGTTCTTTAATTCATCTGGAATTTATTTTGGCATAAGGTGCAAAATAGGAGTCTAACTTCAACTTTTAGTACTTTAAGGGATATCATTAATAATAACAACAAACAGATACATAATAGACCTAGAAATAAGACTCATGAAAAATGTGCAAAAACTAAAAAAAAAAAAAAAAAAAACCTATACAAGAATGGTTTTGTCCCCTGAATGCATGTTAGAAACGCTACAAGACTGATTAAATCAGAACCTCTGGCCTGGGGGGGGAAGGGGGGAGCCATGTATTGATATATGAACCCAGGATTTTAAAACTCTATTATAAAAGCTAAATGAAGCTACTTTAAATTTTTTTTGAATAATGTAAATGTAGTCATTTTGTATGGGGAGATAAAAAACTACAAAGGAATCGGTTCTCCCAAAATTATTCTATAAATTCAGTGCAATCTGAATTCACACCCAAACACAATTTTTCTATGGAACTAGCAAACTCTTTTCAAAGTTTATCAGGAAAAAAAATTCATAATAATAGTCTAAGTGTTTGAAAAGATTAAAAGAAATCCTATAAAGTATAAAAACATACTTTGAATCTATATTAACAGAAAGAATGTGCTGTTGGTACAGGAGCAGACAAATAAATCAATGAAATAAAACAGTCCAGAAACAGACATTTTTTGTAACACTTCAATTCAATGGGAATTGGATAGATAACTAAATAAATGGTGTTGACACAATTATGTGTTTATTATGAAAAATTAAGTTAGACCTCCCTCCCTGATAGCATACTCCAAAACAAATTCCAGATGGGCTGAAGAACTAAACATAAAAAAAAACCTATAAATTTCAGGATAAAATACAGGGAATACAAGGAAAACTTGAGACAAAAAAAAAAAAAAAAGACATTTCTATGCAAAACAAAATCAGAAACCCTAAAAACAAAGATTGAAAGATTTGTTCTCATGAAAATTTAAAGCCTCCACAAGCAAAAGATTCCTTAAGCAACCTTAAAATGCAGGCAACAGCCTGGGAGAAAGCTTTTACAACAATTAACAGCAGTGATATCTGGAATATTTAAAGAACTCGGGCAAATCCATAAGGAAAAAAAGATTTTTTTAAAAAGGTAGAAAGCAGGAGAGGATATAAACCAGGAATTGTCCACAAATATATACAAATGGTCAATGAGCATATGAAACGATGTGATAATCAGGAATTAAAACAAGTATAATACTTTATTATTTCATCAGTGTGGCAAAAAAATACCAGGCTGATAAAGGCAGTGAGCATAAGGATTGGGAAAATGGGCTCTCTAACACATTCTTAGTAAAAGTACAAACCGGTAAAGCCGTTCTGGCAATATTTCTAAAAGTCACACTCATAACTTTTAATACAACAATTACAAAAGAAATACTCACATATGTGTGCAGTATATATAAAAGATACCTGATGCAACACTGTGTTTAATAACTAAAAGTAGAGGCATCTACTAGAGGGTTCTTGATTATCTGGGGCTGCCGTAACACAGTGCCACAAACTGGGTGGTTTAAAACAACAGGAATGTATTGTCTCAGTTCTGAAACTTGGAAATCAAGGGCTCGGCAAGGCCAGGCTTCCTCTGAAGTCTACAGGGAAGCTTCTGGCGATGGTTTGCCAGCAAGCCACGGTGTTCTCTGCCTCAATTGTCACGTGGCCGTCTCCCTTCTGTCTATCTGTGTCCAAATTTCTCCTAATAAGGACACCAGTCATGTTGGATTAAGAGCCCACCCTACTTCAGTATAACCTCATTTTAACCTGCCTAATTCCATCTGAAAATGCCCCTATTCCCAAATAAATTCACATTCTGTGGGAATGGGGATTATGACTCCAACATATCTTTTGGGAGACCATCATTCAATCCAAAGTAGGGGAGCAGTTTAATAAATTATGGTCATCAAATAATAGGCCCAGATACATGTAAGAGAGAAAAATGAGTAAAAGCTAAATCATGGAGTAGTTATAGTACAGTACCACTTCTTATTTAAAACTATCTAAGTACAGTCTATATATTTCTGCAATTAGAAAATCTAGAGAAAGAACTGGAAACAAAGTTGTATTCCTTTACTTCATCCCTCACTACACATAACACACAACTGTTTTAGCACACAACACACTGAACTGCATTTATTTGTTTTCACATCTATCTCTCCCTCTAAACTATTGTTTTTTTGTGGAATGTCTGATTTATTATCTCCATAGAATATACTCTGTATATATCTATTAGGTGGCTGCATGGCCTTCTGGCCCTTAGCCCTGTCCTACTCAACATTGCAGAGGCTAAAAGACTGCCAAGTCTGAATCCCCACACTGTCGTTCACTACTCATATGACCTTGGAGATGTTACCTAAATGAATTGGTCCAGTTTCCTCTTCTATCAGGAAGAGAAAAGAGTGCCTACACCCCATCATTGTGAAGGAATTAAATAAGAAGATATTTGAAAAGTCTCTAACTCAGTGCCTGGCACTGCTTCATTATCTATTGCTGTGAAGCAATCAATTGCTGTCCCAACTGGCTTAAAACAACAACAAGTTATTGTGTCCATGAATCTGATTTTGGGCAGGACTCTGTGGGGGCAATTCATCTCTGCTGTGCCTGGTATGAGCTGGGACAGCTCAAAGGAGACTAAAGGATCATTTCCAAGATGGCTCCTTCACATGGCAGGAAAGTGTTGTGGTAGTTTGAGTCTTTTGTGGACCCCAAAAAATTATGTTCTTGAATTGGTCCATTCCTGTGGGTGTGAACCTATTGTGAACCTTTGATTAACTAGATTCAGTGAAGGGCCATTTGGTTAGATTACTTCAGTAAGGCATAGCCCATGGTAAGTCTTGATCCTCTTACTGGAGTCCTTTATAAACAGGATTAATTCAAAGAGACAAGAGTAGAGAAAAAAAGACCACAGGGAGAGAGAAAAAGAGCTCCTAGAAGCTGAGAGAGAAAGACATGAGAGCAAGAAGCTGAACTCAGTGGAACCTGGGCGAGAGAGAGCCACAGAAGGAGCTAAAAGCAGCAGAGCCTGGAGGAGAATGTGGAAGCTGGCAGACTCTTCCATGTGCCCGATCGCCCACAGCTGCAGTCGGGAAGAGAACATCTCCTGATGATGCCTTGATTTGGACACTCTCACAGCCTCAGAACTGTAAGCTTATACATTAATAAATCCCCTTTGTAAAAGCCAATCCATTTCTGATATATTGCCTTGGCAGCCCTTAACAAACCAAAACAGTTGTTCTGGGAAGTTGAGATGGAAAGTGAAATCTGCCAGTTCCTTAGGACTTAAGCCTAAAAACTGGCATGGCATCACTTCCACCATCTTCTATCAGTCAAGCAGCTACAGAGTCCATCCATCTTCTGGACACAAATTATTTACATCCCTTGTATATGCAAAATATATTCACCCCTCCCAAGACCCCACCGAAAGTGTCATCCCATTAAGGCATCAAACTCACTCAAAGGCCAGGACCTTGTCATCTCAATCATGTCCGAGCGTGGATGAAGCCCCCTGAGTGTGGTTTTGGAGCACACCTCATTGAGTGCTGGTCCTTCCCATCTGAAGGTGGGTGAACTAAAGAGACAAGTTATCTGCCTCCAATATGCTCCACATACAATAGTGGGGCAGTGTGACAGTTCGAATTTGGTGAATTTGGTTAATTAAAAAAAAAAAGCTTGTATTTTTTTTAACTAATCCATTCCAGTGGGTATGAGACCCTTTGTATTAAATTCTGTTAAGGGACCTTGATTAGTTCACTTGATTAGATGGCTTTTGATTGGACTATGTCATGAGGCATAACTAGGGTTGGATCTCTGCTCTTTTGCTGGATCTTATATAAATGGAGATACAGGGGAAGAGACACAGAAAAAAGGAAGCTGCCATTTTGATCCTGCCATGTGAGAGAAAGGAGAATTAGAGAGGACTCCAGATTCTCCTACAGCTGCAGAAAGGCAGAGACACCCTGAGAGGCTGAGAGAAGTCCCGGAGTATGGAATCAGCAGAGGACAGAGGCATGGAAAGAGGCCCCCGAAGGGCTGGGCCCACAGAGCAGCTCAAGGCTGAGGAGATGAAACCCTGCCATATGACTGATCATCACATGACAGGACCCCGGGATCAACAGTAGCTGACTTTGGTGAGAAAGCATCTCTGATAGTGCCTTGATTTGGATATATCATAGCCTTGGAGCTGTAAGCCCAAATAAAGTTCCCATTATAAAAGCCAACCCAGGGGGCCAGCTGTAGCCCAGTGGATAGGGCACCAGTTCACCACATGGGAGGCCCCGGGTTAGGTTCCCGGGGCCTCTCCGAGAGGGCAAGCTGCCATGGGCGGGGCAGAGCCGCTGTGGGCAGGGCAAAAAGCCGCCACGGGCAGGGCAAAGCCACCACGGGCAGGACAAGTCTCCCGCGAACAGAGCAGAGCTGCCTGCGAGCAGAGCAGAGCCGCCCGCAAGCAGAGCAGAGCCGCCCGCAAGTGGGGCAAGCCGCCTGCACGGTGAGCTGACTCGGCGCGTCGCCGCAACGGGGGGGAGACAAAACAGGCACAGAAGAACGCAGAGGTGAACACAGCGAGAACAAGCAGAAAGGGGGGGATGTGTAACAACAACAACAAAAAGCCAACCCATTTCTGATACTCTGCATTGGCAACCCTTTGACAAACCAAGACAAGCAGCCATAGAATAAGCACGATAGACACGACCGTTCACAAGGAGACATGTAGCTTGCACTGGTCCAAAGCAATTCTGCAATCCAGCCAAGAAGATGTTGCAGTTTCTTAGTGTCTGGCACTCTCCAGTGTCTCATGGCTTCACCCTCCTGACTCCTGATTCTGCCTGATTCATGGTTTTTGCCCATAAGAACATTGAGTTGCTGACTCTGTAGCCTTTTCAGCTTACTTCTTGCCCACAGAGTTTGGGGCTCTCTCTCTGTCCCTTTCCATCTATCTTGGTGGTGCTTACAGTCATTCATATAGTGGCCATGGTGATTATTGGTGTTAAAACCAGGGTAAAGATAGATAGCTGCTTCACCAAATAGGTAGATAACAAAATCTTGCAGAAATAGTAATACTTTTGGAGGGCAGAATTCAATTAGCATAAGCCCCAAAACAAGATGAAACCTAGAAAGTGTAAATGGAGGACCTGCATTTAGATTTTATAAACCAATTTCATAATTACAGGATGGGGAAGCTTTGGTTTGATGGCATGTTTGTCTCCCCAACTAAGCTGTAAGCTTTTTGCAGATGAAAATTGGAGGGATTTAGCTGACAGCAAGCTCACCATGAAACAAAAGCTTGAAGAGACACACACTTTAGGTGGAATCCTGACAATGTAGCATGTGTCGGGATGGTGAGGGGGCTAAAACCACATCATAAGAATCACTTTTGAGAAAAAGAACAGCTTTACCTGAAGAAGAAAGGGCCTTGGGAAAGTGGTGGGGCAGGTGATCTACCTCCATACGCTTGAAAGGCTGTCACTGGGAAGAGAACTCAGCACCAGAAGACAGAACTAGCATGGTGCCAGGAAAGCCGACTGCAGCCTATGTAAGAAAGCATTATCTAAGACTCAGAACCCTTCCTCTCAACCTGCAAACTGGCATTCCCTGAAAGCTTTACATAATACTGATGCCAGCCCCCACCCCACCACCAGACCAACTCTATCACAGTCGCTGAGGGTGGGGTCCAGGCAGCAAAGCTTTTGTAAAGTTCACCAAGTAATTATATTGCACTGCCGTGACTTTGTATATTGTACTGACCTGGAGCAGATATCAATGCATGAGCTGACTTACAGAGAACTGACTTAGCCATCACCAGAAGAGTTCAAACAAGAGCCTAGTGACATACTATTGGAGAGACGCATCAAGTGAGAGACCAGAGCAGATGAGATTTAAGGTCCAACTCTTAGACCTTCAGATCGAAGGGTGGAGAATAATTCAATCTATTAAACAAAAGTAGGTCTCAAAGATTCCTAGTGGCAAAGGGAGTTATGCCCATGTTCAGGCTGGGGTCCTTTTCATCCCCCAACCTCTTGGGTCACATAGGCAGCTGGATCCCCTGCTCTCCAAGATGGGGTCTCTGCAGAGTGGACTTCCTTGGCTAAATGGACGGTTTGAGTCAGGGTATAATCTGTTTAGAGGGTTTAAGAAAGGGGAAAGTGGAGGGGAGAGAGAGGGAGGAAAAGGGGATACTTAAAACCAATGACCTGAGTATTATCATTTGATCCTCTATGACTTTATTTCTACAAAGAAATTCTCCTATCTCCATAATTTCTACCCACAGTTCCAACCCAACTCCAGCTCTTTGTACCAAGCTAAATAATTCTTTCTTTGAATCACATCCCTTCAAGTATGTGCAGATAGCTAGCATTTCCCACCATCTGCTATTGGTAAGTCAAAGTCTACATGAGGT
>PVKH010039912.1:0-11131 GCA_004027955.1 Chaetophractus vellerosus | reverse complement strand
CAATGCAGTAGGGATAAGGAATGGGAAGTTAAGGCTTAAAATGTACAGGGTTTTGGAATGATGGAAATATTTTGTTAATGGATGCTGGTGATGGTAGCACAACACTGTGAATGCAATTAACAGCATTGAAATATATATCTGAATATGATTAAAGGGGGAAATGTTATATGGTATATATGGTAACAGAATAATTCTTTTTTAAAAATCTATGGAACTACACTATACAAACAAGGAACACTAAGTTAATCCATGGACATTAATTAATAGAACAATTATAAAAATGTGCTGTCATCTGTAACAAATAATTCACAGCAATGCAAGCTGTTGTTGGTGAGGTGGTATATGGGACTCCTGTGTTTTATACATGATTGTTCTGTAAACCCACAAGTCCTCTAAAAAAGAAAAAAAATTTTGAAAGAAGAAAAATCAATGAATGGAATTTATTATAACTACAAAATAAAGTAGAAAAGTGATATGGTCATTTAAATAGATGCAGAAAAGGCATTTGACAAAATTCAATATCCATTGGCAATAATATCATTCTGCAAACTAGGAATAGAAGAGAACTTCTTCAACCTAATAATAGTCATCTATAGAAACCTAGAGCTCACACAATACTTAATGAAAGGTTGATTGCTTCCCCTCTAAGATCAGAATGAGACAAGAATGCCACTTTAACCGGTTCTATTCAAACTGTACTGGAAGTTCTATACATTGCACTAAAACAAGAAAAAAAATGGCAAAAACATTGGGAAATAAAACTATTTGCAGTTGACATGAATATTTACACAGAAGATTCTAAGGAATCTACAAAGCAACTACTCATAAATGAATAAATTTATGTCTCAATAAAATAATAGTATTGTATAGTCCTATAACTGTATCAAATGAATGTATAAATAAATAAGCAAAGAAATGAATAAAGACGTGCGTAAGTACATATGTATTGGACTATTCAATGTTATTACTATATAAATTTTCTCCAGCAGGATTTTTTGTAGAAATTGACAAATTGATTCCACAATTCCTATAGAAATGCAAATGACCTAGGGTAGTCAAAACAAAAAAACGGGAAACCATATACTACCTGATTTCAAGAATTATAATAAAGTTATCATAATCAAGACAACATGATATTGATAAACATGGTATAGCACAAAAACAACAGTATAGAATAGAAAGTTCAGCTATAGACCAACAAATATTTGTTTAATTAATTTTCAACAAAGGTGAATATAATTCAATAGGGGAAGAAAGTCTTTTAAATAAGAGATGCTGAAACAACTGGGTATTTGCATGAAAAAAAGACACCATATGCAAAATTTACTTTATACCATATGCAAAATTTAACTCAAAATGGATCACAGATCTAAATGTAAAAACTAAAACTATATCTTCAGATGAAAATATAGGAGAAAATATCTGTAACTTTAGAGTAGACATAATTTCTTAGGATAAAAAAAGTCAACCATAAAAGAATAAATTATAGTGAAATTTTCAAAATCAAAAACATTTGCTTTTCAAAAGACATCATTAAGTAAAAAGGCATTACAAAGGATGGCAGAAAGTATTCAAAATACATATATCTGACAAAGAAATGGCATCCAGAATATAGAAATGGCTATTATTACTCAATTAAAAGTCAAACAGCCCAATTTTTAATGGACAAAATATTATAACATATACTACACCAAAGAAATTATAACTGGCCAATAAGTGCATGAAAAGATGCTCAACAACGCTAATCATGAGGGAAAAAAAACAACAAACTAAAACCACAATGAAATATCACCTACGCACCCATTAGAATGGCTAAAATTTTAAAAGATCAACCATACCAAGTCTTGGCAATGATGCTGAGTAACAAATTCATATACACTGTTAGTGGGGAGAGAAAACAATACAACTACTTTGGAAAAGTGTGACAGTTTCTTACAAAGTAAAACATAACCAAGCATTCCCTCAAGTATTTACTCAAAAAATTTGAAAATTCATGTCTACACAAAGATTCATAATGGAACTAACCTAAATGTTCCTTAATAGGTGTGATATGTTGGATTATATACCCCAAAAGCATATTCTTCATCGTAATCCACATCCCTGTGGGTGTGAACCCGTTGTAAATAGGACCTTTTGAAGCTGTTAATTTTAGTTAAGGTATGGCGAACTGAACCAAGGTGGGCCTTAATCTGGATTACTGAAGGTCTTATAAGAGAACATGGAAGTCACAAAAGCCAGAGAAGAGAGATTACGGGCATGTGATGGGAAGCAGATATACAATCCAAAGAACCTCAAGGATTACTGGTTGACAGCACCAGAATGCTGCATGCAATCTCCAGAGAGAAAGCAAGCCTTGCTGATATCTTGATTTTGGACTTCTTCTAGTCTCAAAACCATGAGCCAATAAATTCCTGCTTATTAAGCCAAAACCAGCATGTAGTATTTGTGATAGCAGTTTCAGGCAAACTAAAACAATAGGAAAATGGTCAATCAAGCTGTGGTATGCCCATTTGAAGTTCTACTCAGCAATAAAAATCATTTACTGATGATACATGCATCAACATGGATGAATCTCAAAATCATTATGACAAGTGACAGTAGCCATTCACCAAAGAGTATAGCATATGATTACATTTATTTAAAAATTCTATAAATGCAAACTAATATAGAGTAGCAGAGGGCATTTCAGTGGTTGCCTGTACCTGGAGGCAGAGGGAGGGACTGAATGCAAAAGGGCATAGGAAATCTTTAAAGGATGATAGAAATTTTCTGTTTCTCGATTGCAGCATTGGGTTCTTAGTTATATACTCTCAATGGATGTGTTCTGGGAGTATATAATAAACTGTACCTCATTAAAGTTTATTTTTAAAAAAATCAACAGTGCCCATTTAAGGTTCCTTTTCCTGTGGTATGATTAGTGGACTTTAGAACCAGACAGACCTGGGTTCAAATCCTAATTGCAGCATTTATTGATAACCAAGAGAAGCTTACCTCACCTCACTGAGCCACAATATCTATCTCTAAAATTAAGATAATAATCTGTCTTGTCTTGTGGATGAAAAAAAAATATATAGGGGAGAGCTAATAGCATTTCTCACGTAGTAGTACTCATTATCAAAGTGTAAGAATAAAAATACGGAAATAAATTTTTGCCAAACTTTTAAATTCAAGTACCCGGGTTCTTAGGAAATATGAGTTGACAATTGAGAAGGAGGCTTTATGCATATGGTAGAATGGCGGTAAGGGCAGAATTCAGAAAATGATATGCCAGAAACACCTTGGCATACTCCTGCTGGCTAATATCACACAATTTATTATGTCTCTATCGAAGCACATGTATTATCTTGCTTAAATCTCTCACTAACCCTACAAGGTAGATACTCTTATAACCAACATTTTACAAAAAAGAAGATTGAAGATTAGAAAGCTTTCTTACAGCTACTAAGAGACAGCACAGGGTCAGAACTCAAAGAGCATTTTCTGGCTACAGAAATGCAAGGATTTTGGTAAGGCTGCTATACACATAAGTTTTCTTTATGTAAGTACAAACCATGTAAAAGTTCAAATGACTAGTTTATAAGTCTGTGATAGACAATGATTATTCACAATGCTCACTGACCCTGACATACAGCAAGATTCTCAAGAGCTTTCTGAATCAATAAAAATTATGCTATACAATGCAAAAGAAAAAAGAAAAAAAAAGAAGAAGAAACAATCAAGGCAAAGCACCATCTTAACACCTTCCACAAAATTATGGTGTCAGCAAAAGCTGTACATCAATCAAATTAAATATTAACCATATTTTATTTCCATATCAAAACTACCCTAAATAAATGGTACATTAATTTTGAAAAACTGTTTTCCAGGGGGAATAAAACCTTAGTTAAGAAAGACTGCTAAATTAGCTTAATGTACTCCTATCGGGGAGACCAGAGGAAGAGGAGGGGGGAGAAGGGAGTAATGGTGCTGCTCTCCTCCACCCACGATGGTGGGAGAGGGTCCATCCCCAGGAGTGCAGAATAGAAAAGCGATAGGCAATTTAGGATCTTGGAAAAGAGCCCTGAAGCACAGAAACTGTCAAAGATTCTTAGGGGCCGCTGAGAAATATGGAGAAGCTAGCAAACTATCAATGGTTGCCTCAAAGAAAATTCAGGAAAGAGGAACTGCAAAGGTCTGCCATTCTCAGAATTATCCATTATGACATTTTCCACACCTTTCAATAAAATTCCCAAATAAGTCCTACACTATGATTTGACATGATTCAACATATTCATAATTTATAACTCCCACTACTACCACCACCAAAATAAAAAGGTGGCTTAATTTCATTTGTGTTCAGATGGACACTGTTAAATTAACTGAAATTGGCTTTCCTCTTTTACTATGCAGTCTAGATTTCTGAGACCTGACCTAGTCACCAATACTAGAACTAAAAACCAGACACTAATGGCTATATTCCAGTCTCAACACAACATGAAAGACCTTCCAATTATTTGCATTTCTCCATCTATTAAATTAATATCCCACCAAATTCAAGATTTTTCCCTTTCTTAAAATTTCCCCATTCTAAGAAGGAAATGTTCTCTTTACAAATCTTTTCTTTTTCTTTTTTTTTTTTTTTTTTTTGCTTTGAACTTTTTAAAAGATTCATTAAGAATATGTCTCTTTTTGTGGACTGAACTTCATCAACATTTATGAGGAATCCCACACGATCTTGAACTGCCACGACAGCCAACTAATCGTCCTTTCTCCTTCCTGGACCACTTCCAATCCATCCTCCACATTACTGCTAGAGTCAACTTGCTAAAAAAGCAAATCTGAGCAAGTTATTCCTCTGTTTAAAACCCTTGGAAGACTTCCCACTGCTCACCGGATAAAGTCCAAATACCTGATGCTTGCCTATCCTTCTGGCCCTATCTTCAGACCCTGCTCCCCTTGTACCCTACCCTCTGGTCATGCAGAACTTTCTGTAGCTCTGTAACTCTGTGTACTCTAAAGGACTAGCTATCTCACCCCCTGTTCCTTCTCCACTACTCCCTTGCTTCCTGAGCTCCTACCCATCCTCTAAAATGAAACTTTTTTATGTCCTTGGATCACTGTTTGGTCTCCTCAATTTGACTATAAGATACATAAGAGAAATAATGTATTCTAATGGGGGAGGATGCTACAAAACAGTTTCTGAACAATTTGTCCAATGAATTTTGCTAACTAAAAATAAGACAGTATTGGCTTATTCGTTTTTTAATAATGTTTATTAAACACCTACACTGTGCTAGATTCTAAGGACACAGAATATACAAAATAATTTATAGATATAGATAATTTATAAAACCAAAGAAGCTTATAACTGAAAGGTACACTAGAGATCATCTAGTTCAAGTTACCCATTTTACAGTGGAGGCAATGTCTTACCTAAATTCACCTAGCTAGTTAGGAGCAAAGATTAAGATTCAAGCATCTTCTAATCTAATGTCTCTCTTTTACTATCCTATAGCACCATTCTGAAGGAATTTTGAGTAATAATTCAGATTAAAACTATTTTGGTTTAAGACACTGGATAAATCTCAATATTTGAAAATAATACCAATCTATATGTAACAAGAGGCTTGGCTATATTTTCAGAGAGGAAAGCAGTGACATAAAAGAAATCTAAAGAGGATGAAATAACAGAGACCAGCAACGGAAGCTGAGACTCATCTAAGTCAGCAGATGACATCTATTTGCACTCGTTAGCACTGCCTGGCATGTGCTACACCACCCCCTCGGGTAATTTACATTTTTTTAAAGCATGTATTTCTAAATTTAGGAAGTTAGGATAATCAGGGTGGAAAAGCCCATCTGCTTAATGTTCACTCCAGCTGCAGTGAATTCTGAAATGAAATTTGAGTATTTTCGTGTCTGTTTCATCCTAACCAGTCTAGTATATGAGGACATGACAGAAGCATAATAGTAGTTAGGGGCAGGCTGTTTTAAATGTCTTATTTGGTGTGCACAGCACCTCCATTGTACTTAAATAACCCTACCACAATTATACAAGCACTTGCACTATTTATGCGCCTCGGTGTACATTCATGGTACATGCATATTTTTCTTGCATAAATTTCACTGGGGTGGGGGTGAAAAAGAAAGGCCATATAAAGAGATGAAGTTTGACCCCATAAAATTAGTTTGAACAAGACAGAAAAAGTAACCAAAACATTGCTTAGCTGTATCATGTCACTTAAATTATTGAAAAGAGCATTACCCTGGATCCTGGTCCAGATTTTGCCACATTCATGCTGTGTGGCTTTGAAAAGGTCACTTTACCTCTCTGGGTTTCATATTCTGTAACATGTAAGACTAGAGACTCATGGGGAAGGAGGGAGGAGTTGAGCAATGAAAAGAAACCAGAAGACTGAAGGCGCCCTCCAGATCTACAATTCTGGTACTATATGAGAGCTATGCAAATTTTCACAAGTAGCCACAGTAAATACAAGACGTTTTCCCTTTCTAGTTGCAAATTATCAACATTAAACCCAGAAGTAAATGAATATTTATTTATATACCTTTTATATATAGTGTATGAGTCATGTATAAGTTAAATAAATAGAGACTTATTTAGTATTTCAATACTGAAGTAATTTTGAAATAATTTTAAAATTAAACATAACTCAAACAGGACAATTTTACATTTTGTAAGTACAAAAATAAGTTAAAAGAAAAAGACATTATTTAGGATGTTTATTACTACTACTGATAAACATCAAATGTAAATGTTGATGAAGCACCAAAAAGAAAAGCATAAAATCTCATGCAGAGAAATAAACACTGCCTGAGTCCACAAACCTTTCCTGAATATTTTCCCTGTGTAAGGCACTGTGCTATAAGCAATATTGAGTGATGACTGTCTCCAACAAAATTGTTCAGGTTTTTGTCACTGTTCTTAGCAGTAGGGAGTCACTTAATTAGAAGAAAAAAACAATAAGTACTACTGAGAGTCAGTTCCAATTGCTTGTTTAAGATCCATCTTGTCTAACACAACTAATTGCAAGTGTTTCAGAGACAAATCCATTGCAGGCTGTAACCACCACTAAGGAAACCATTATACACTGGAGGACATGAAGAAAAATTGAAAGGAGGTAACAGCTTTATAAAGCATATTTACCATAACGTAGGGAGACAAGTTCTTAACTAAAATTTTTCTGTATTAGTTTCTGTTATTTTTAAGATATCACTATTTTATAGGTGAAAAAATATTTTAAGAAAAGAAATTTTAGTGCTATTTCATTTTTACTGCCTGTTGTTGGTCTATTAACAACCTCTTTTGCCTCTGCTATACCCCTAGTACATAGAACAGTGCCTAGCACAAAGCAGGCACTCAATAAGTATTTGGTGAATAAATATTTTAAAAAATTGTTTTACAACGTAAAGAGCTGAAGAGAAGGAAGATTTACAGGCTCTTACTGCATATCCGGTGATTTAGGTCCATCTCATCTAACCTAGCCACTCAGTGGGGCAGGTGTTACCTGTACCACTTTCCAGATGAGGAAAAAGATTCAAAGGTTAAATCTTCTCTCTGACTAAAGAAGAGAATCAAACATGGGACCATCTATTCTGATCTAGGTGAGCTGGGGTGCAGGTATAAATTCCTATGAAAAACACAGCCAGGACATAAAAGAAAACCAGACTAGGGCTAGATCAAGCAGAAAGGCTGAGCTAGAAAGGTTAGCAACAGGATACAAAGCAGTCCAGGAAAAGAAGAGCTGCAAACACAGAGGTATAACTGGCTGGACCAGAGCCAGCCAAGAGGTGCAAAGTGTCACACTGGGCTGTGGAAGTCAGAGAGGGGAGGGAGAAGTGGGAGCTCTCAGGAGTGAGGGTGTCAGAGGCGCTGGGGAGCTGGGGAGTGTGGGAAACCAGCGTGGTTAAAGTTTCTCAAACTAAACATTGCCTAGAGATATGTAAATACAAGCAAATAATGGCATGAATGTTAGTGACCGCGGTGATGGTCACTTACGATGATTCATTAGTCAAGTTGCCAGTCCTCATTCTTTTTTAAATTATCTTTAGAAATATAAAGGGAAAGCCATTTTTCACCATAAGGAAGGGAACACTAAATACAGACTTATTGACTATATAGGAAGATGTTTACAATGCTGAGGCAAGTAGTCCAATGTGTACAGATTACATGCATAAGAGAACTTCAAATGGGTTACCAAGGACACCAAAAGATAAAAAAGAGATACCATTAGAGATAGTTTCAAAGAGCTGAAATAATAAACACGGTATCCCAGTTTAACTCACATTACTTCCTAACAGGAACTCGCAATGCTCCTTTCCACCCGACCACTTTCAGCGCTGTGCTCACCTCATCTCCCTCCCCCAATCTGGTGTGCACCGCTTCAGCTGTACCAGTCTATACCTTGTTTATATCGTGCAAAATGCTAATTAGTCCCTACCTATTCCATAAAGTCTCTTTGAACTGTAGCTGCACTTGTCTGAAATACACAATTATCCCTTATTATTTAAAAAATTTTGAAATATTTATCAAGCACATGTGTACCAGGCATAGAGCCAAAGAGTAAAGAAGGATGAGGAAGATTAAGCAAAGAGGTAGGTTCATAAATTATAGTCCTATAGTTAAGAGCTAAAGTATGAACAACGGTATACAGACACAGGAAAAAAAAGCTCTCTCTGAAGGAGACTTCACAAAGGAGGCAACATCTAAACTGCTGCGTGAAGCTTACACATTGTTTGCAAGACCCGGAAAAAAAGAGGAGGAAAGGAGATTTCAAGCTGAAGTAAGAGGATTGTCTTGTTCTGTTTTCTGCAGGAAGATGGGTTTTAGAAACCAATAGACATGAGTTTTGTGACTTTATTTAACCTTTCTGAACATTGTTTCCTCATTTATAAAATGGAAATAATGCAAGGCTGTGGTTAAGATTAATTGTATAATGTACATTTCAGGCCTAGTACCTAATAGGCATTCAAAAAATGTTTCCTCTCATCTCTCCTCCAAAATTTTAAACTCAATGAAGACAAGAACTGAGTTCTATACCTCTTTCCTATAACCTGGAGTATCTAACCCAACTGCCAAGAACAACTTCTTGTTGACTGGTCATCTCCAAAAGATACAATGATTTTTGAATTTGATAAAAGCATATAAATCTTTACCACACCAATTTATTTGATAGATATAAAAATAAAAACTTGAAACATTATAGCTAGTGCTATATTACCCAACAGGTACACTAAGCAAATACTTAAGGCACCATCAAGGCAGGGGCACCACAAAAAAAAAAAAAGAAAGAACATTTTCAAGGTCATTTTATATTTCAGAAAAGATTAAAGTAGATCTCTTGGGGGAAAAACCCAGAACTGTATTGGACTTGCTTACCATTATTTACAGTCTAGTACTTCATTTTGAGTTTCATAGGAGGGAGCACCATAATCTTTTCAATGTTTAGGGTTCTAAAAGTTGTTACAAGGCCCTGTTTATAGCCCTTAACAAAGTTTCTCAAATTCTTCTCCAGTTAGGCCCTAGAATGGAGACAAAGCCACCAGAAAGTCAAATAGAGCTTAAAGAGAAAAGGTAATCCATTTACTGATTGTTGAGCCTGACAGTATTAGGCACTTTATATCTTATCTCACTTAATTCTCCAGGCACTTAACACCAGGTACTGAAATTCACTGTATTCTACAAATGCCCTATAAACTTCCTCACATGCCTAAACAATGCCTGGCACATGATAGGTACCCAATAACAGCAACTAAAATCTTATCGGAAATTTGATACCAGATTGGAAATGTGTGGCACAAAAAGCAAAAGAAACGTATGCAGTTTAGAGGCGTCTAGAAGTAGTAGCAGCAGCAGAACTGAAACTTGACAGAGCTGGCACTGGATGGCTTGGCCTGCCACCCTTTGGCACATGTGCCCAGAGCCTATTCAACTCCAGTGTTCCAAGCTGTTTAACCACAGTTCACTGTGGACACATCAGTATCAAAAAATGGCTGCCAAATCCAAGTGTTTAAAAAAAAAAGCACTCCAAGTAACCAAACGAATAGTCTCTTCTGAAAGAAAAGATCATTTATTGAGAGTCAATAAACCACTGTGATATGGTTCTTACACTTACTTAAACATTTGTTGCCATGTTGTTATATCAGCTGAGGTTAAAAATTAGGACAGGGCTCAAGATGGGCACATTTGGTCAGATGAGATTCTGTGGGATTGGCCATGCATCTAACCCAAATTATATCTAGAGAACAGCAAATACGTAAATTTATAAATCCTTTCTTAATAAATAAGTATATGTAAAGAAGCAAAGTTTATTTTCACTCTAAGAGAATTGTATTTCCTTACAATTTCTCATACTTCACCTCAAAACCTAGGTCCATACTAGATGGGTTATGGGGGTCAGCGAGATAAGTAAATTCAGTCTAATCTGGTCATCTGAGGCTGATCCAACAATTTGAACAGCCCCTTTAAGTATTCTTACAAATGTCTCCTTTGAATGGCTGAGATAAATAATCAGTCTTTCAGATTTCTTTCCCCTGGTCCTGCTTTTCTTCAAGCTAGTGTATTACTACATGGAAGATAAAGTCCTCGTATTACCTCAAGGCAAGGCAGAAGAGAGGTGGCCCTCATATCCACACAAAGTTATCTGGGTCTTCACTGGCCTCTGCTATAGGGTATCTTGAGTGGCAACTCCCCAGACTGGTAACCATTAAGGTACAAGTGGTCTTCCATGGGGGTATTTTTCCACATGTTGTTGTCACTGAGCGGGAAATGGTGATGGGCATGTACTGGTTCCCACCCTTGTACCATGTACCTTGTACCATTTGTCTCTAATTTTGAGATTTCTGAACACATAGATTTCTTCATTCTAACTTCAAAGGTCTCTATTAGTCTCCTCACCAGAATACCCAGGCACTACTAGTTTAGGTCTCTTATACATTTCATGTAGGCCCTGAGGAACACTCCAGCTACCTTCTGCCACTACCTCCATGCCATTACTCTAGCACCACGATGAAAGTGGCCAGGTGTACAGCTTGCAGACCCCAAGTATAGTACCACCTAGGGAAATCAAATGGCTTGGTCAGAACAAGAATGGGAACTGAGCAGGAGACAACACTTTATTCATACTATTAACAT
>PVKH010039911.1:0-11129 GCA_004027955.1 Chaetophractus vellerosus | reverse complement strand
TCATGGTATTCCACACAGCATTGCTTCTGATCAAGGAACCCACTTCACAGCAAATGATGTGCAGAAATAGGCACATGCTCATGGAATTCACTGGTATTACCATGTTCCCCATCATCCTGAAGCAGCTGGATTGATAGAACTGTAGAATGACCTTTTAAAGAATCAATTATGGTACCAACTAGGTGGCAGTACCTTGCAGGGCTGGGTAAGTGTTCTCCAAAAGGCTGTGAATGCTCTAAACCAGCATCCACTCTTTGTTGTTGTCTTACTCATAGCCAGGATTCACAGGTCCAAGAATCAAGGGGTGGAAATGAGAGTGGCATCACTCACTATTACCCCTATGGGTCAATTAGGAAAATTTTTGTTTCCTTTCCCTGCAGCCTTAAGCTCTGCTATTCTACACTTAGTTCCAAAAGGAGGAGTACTTCCACCAGGAAACACAACAATGATTCCATTGAACTGAAAGTTAAGACTGCCACCTGGCCAATTTTGGCTCCTCATGCCTCTGAATCAACAGGCAAAGAAGGGAATTGCTATACTGGCTGAGGTGATTGAGTCTATCAAGGGGAAAATAAGATTGCAACCACACAATGGAGATAAAGAAGAGTTTTCCTGGAATAAAGGAGATACCCTAATGTGTCTCTTAGTACTATCATGTCCTGTGATTAAAGTCAATGGAAAACTGCAACAACCCAATCCAGGCAGGACTAACAATGGCCCAGAATCTTCAAGAGTGAAGGTTTGGCACAGAACCACAGCCACCTGAGGTGCTTGCTGACAGTAAAGGGAACATGGAATAGGTAGTAGAAGAAGGTAGTGATAAATACGAACTATGGCCATGTGACCAGTTACAGAAACAAGGACTTTAATGGACATGAATATTTCTTCGTTGTTTTGTTATGAGTATATTTGTATATGTACATAAAATGAATATATTTGTTTTCTTTCCTATCTTATCCCCTTATCATATGACATAAGTAGTGTTAGTTTCATGTCATAGTATTTAAGGATGTCAAGTTTAAGAGTGAATATCACCTAAGGACTTGCATCCTATTCTGGAGGGATTTAATGAGTTTCTGGTTGTACACAGGACAGTTGAGTATTGTTAGACAAAAAAAAAAATTGCCTGTTACTGTTTTTATTTAAAGATTAAGTATAGTTTAAGGTGATATATATGGCTGCCAAATTGTCAAGGGGTGGACTGTGATGGTTCGGCTAATGTGTCAACTTAGCCAGGTAATGGTACCCAGTTGTTTGGTCAAGCAAGGACATTTTGTGGACTTTAATCACCAGTGAGTTGATTGCATCTATGACTGATTACATCTACAATCAACTGAGGAAATTGCCTTCAGCAATGTGTGGCATTTCATCCAATCACCTTAAAAGGAGAAGTGGTTTCAGCATTCAGAGAGAGAATTCCCATCTCCACTTCAGACAGCCAGCATCTCCTGGGGACTTACTGAGGACCTTCTTTAAAGTTCCTGGCTTGCAGCCTGCTCTACTGAATTTGAACTCGTGCATCCCCATGGTTGCATGAGACATTTTATAAAACCTCATACTACTTACAGTTATCTCTTTTCAGTTCTGTTTCCCTAGAGAATACTGACTAATACAAATAATAACCAAGACAGACAAAACCCCTTAATGTGTCTTCATATTTAAAATTGGAGTGAGAGACAGATTAATTCTCCTAAAAAAAATCCATGGTTTTAGCCAGTGCAATAAAGCAAGAAAAGGAAATAAAAGTTATAAAGATTGTAAAGGAAGAAGTAAAAATGTCCACTTTGTTTTCACAAACATGATTGTGGACATAGCAGTCACTGTAAATTTAGTAAGATTTCTAGATACAGCCAATATACAAATACCAATTATATTTCTATATATTAGCAGCAAATAATTAAAAATGAAATTTTAAAAATACTATTTATAATAGTATCAAAACAGTAAATATCTACATGTAAGTCTAACCAAAGGTGAGTAAAACATCTACACTGAAACTATAAAACATTGCTGGGAAAATTTAAAGAAGACCTAAATAGGGGGCCAGCTTTAGCCCAGTGGCTAGGGCACCGGTTCACCACATGGGAGGCCCTGGGTTCAGTTCCCAGGGGCCTCACTGAGCAGACAGACCGCCTTGAGAAGGCCAAGCCGCCATGGGTGGGGCGGAGCCGCCGTGGGCAGGGCAAAAAGCCGCCACAGGCAGGGCAAAGCCACCACGGGCAGGGCAAGTTGCCCGCGAATGGAGCAGAGCCGCCCGTGAACGGAAACAGAGCTGCCTGTGAATGGAAGCAGAGCCGCCCGTGAACGGAGCAGAGATGCCTGTGCGGTGAGCTGACTCTGCGTGTCGCCGCAAAAACGGGGGGAGACAGAGCAGACACAGAAGAAGAGGGCAAAGGATGAACACAGCGAGAGCAAGCAGAAAGGGGGGGATATGTAAACAACAAAAAAAAAGAAGACCTAAATAAATGAAGGGATATAACCTATTCATGAATTAGAAGACTTAATATTATCAAGATGGTAGCTTCCCCTCCATTGATGTCTAAATTCAATGTAATTTCTATCAAAATTCCAACAGGTTGTGTGGTGTGTAGAAATTGATGAGCTGATGCTAAAATTTATATGGAAATGCCAAGTCAAGGTAATTTTATGGAAAAAAGGGAGGGAGGGAGGAAGAGAGGAGGAAATGAAAAAGAAAGAAGGGTGGTAGTGACTGGAGAAGGGGCAACAGGGGAATTCTGGATTCTCTGTATCTTGAGCTGGATGCTGGTTAAATGGGTGTGCTTCTTTGTGAAAATCCATCTAGCTGTATACTTAGAATGTGTGTATACTTTTCCATATGTTATAACTCAATTTAAAAAGTGTTTTCAGGAACAGGCTATAGCTCAATTGGTAGGGCTCCGGTTTACCACATGGGAGGCCCCGGGTTCAGTTCCCGGGGCCTCCTTGAGCAGGCAGACCGCCTCGAGAAGGCAAGCTGCCGTGGGCAAGGCAAGACCCCAGGAGCAGGGCAAGCCGCCGTGCGGTAAACTGACTTGGTGGGCCCCCGCAGCGGGGGGAGAGAAGCAGACACAGAAGAATGCAAAAATGAACACAGCAAGAACAAGCAGAAAGGGGGGGATATATAATAAATAAATAATAAATCTTAAAAAAAATGTTTTCACAAAATCAAGGGCCATGGAACAGTTGTGTCAGAACAGTGAATACAAAAATTATATTGTTCCGTTTTATATTTTCTAAAAATAAATGATATATCAAATGATAGTAGATAGTTTCCAATTTTTGTCAATGCATACAAGGTAAAATCCACTTGATGGACATATATGAGAATTTCTCTGGGGTAGATTCCAAGGAATAGAATCACTGAAGAGTTTACACATTTTAAATGTTAAGAGATACTATCAAATTGTACCCCAAAAGGGTTATATCAATTTATCTTGCCTTTGTTCTGTGTATGAGAGAAGTAGTTTCCTTATACTTTCACCAACACTTGATATTTGAAATTCTTTTTAATATTTGCCTATCTGGTGAGTGAAAAGTGAAAGCTCATTAATATTTTAATTTATATTTTCCTGATTATTAGTCATGTTAAACATTTTCATATATTTATTGCTCATTTTTTATTTCTTCTGTCAGCTATTAATGTACTTTTCATGGTGTATTTTTTATTATATTAGTTATTTATGTAGTCTGAATATTAATTCATTGTTGTTTGTATATTGCAAATATGTTCTTCCCATCTGCCATTTGTATTTTATTTATTTATTTATTTATTTTAAAAATAAAACCCAGAGACCTCATATGTACAAAGCAGGCACTCAACTACTAAGCTACATCCGCTCCACTGTTTTATTTTCATTTATGTTGTCTTTTATTGTATAGAAGAATTTAATTTTGTCAAAAATCAATCTTTTCTTTTACAGTTGCTGGATTTTCTGTTTTGCTTAGGAAGCCATTCTCTACTGCAAGATTATAAACACATTCTCCTATGTTTTCTTCCAATAATTGTATAGTTCTGTGACTATGTTCAGTTCTTTAATATAACCAGAATTAATTTTGTTTTATTTATGGCATATGGGGGTAAGCTAAATTTATTTTTTTCTAAATGGCTAGCCAATTGTTCCAAAACTATGTGTTGAAAAGCCTATTAATTCTCCAGTGCTGAAATTCTATGTTTACCATATGTATTATGGGTAACATAACCAACAGGAAATGTATGTAAATATTATGAGATTTTTATAAGAATTGTCTCACGTGACTGTGGGGATTGGGCAAATCCAAATTCCATAGGTCACCCTGTAAGTTGGGAACTCCAATGAATGTTTTCAGTTCTGCAGGAGAAGCTGGCTGAAGTAGAGATGGAAATTCTCTTCTGACTGCTGAATCATCACTTCTCCTTTTAAAGCCTTCAACTGATTGGATGAGATTTCTTTCATTGTTGAAGGCAATATCTTCCGTGGATTATAGATGTAATCAGCCATAGATGCAATCGACTGACTGATCATTTAAGTCTACAGAATATCCTCACAGTAACAATCAAGCCAATGCTTATTTGACCAAACAACTGGACTCCATAACCTGGCCAAATTGATGCATGAACTTAACCATCACACCATACACTAAATTTTCTGCATATTAAACCTACCTCTAGCCTTCTAATCTGTTTAACTGATTTGTTTGTGTATCCCTGAATCAAAACTATTGTATTTTAGCTACTAAAGCATTATGATAGAATTGATAACTGACAGGATAAGTCCTTCATTATAGTACCCATTTTCCAAAATTTTCTTGGCTATTTTCTCACATTTTTTCTTTATGTAATTTTTGGAATCAGCTTGTCAAGTTTCATTTTTAAAAATCTTTGGGGATTCTATGAGAATCACATTGAACATATAAACCAATTTTAGAAAAATTGCTATCTTTACAATGTCTAATCATCCTATCTAAAACCATGATATAATTCTCTTATTTATTCACATCATCTTTTATGTCCTTCAGTAAAGTTTTATAGTTTTCTTCATATTGGTCTGACACATTTTTGTTTGGTTTATTTCTAGATATATTTAAGTTATGAGAAGAGACTTTGCAAAATTATATTTCTAATTGCTTATCACTAGTACCTAGAAAATAAATTTACTTTTGTATTTTAATCTTGTATCTTGTACTGGTTGCTTGGTGGGCTTTTGTGATAAAATACACATAAAATAAAATTTGCCATTTTGACCATGTTTAAAGCATACAATTCAGTGGCATTTATACATTCACAATGTTGTATAACCATCACCACTGTCTTGTTCCAGAACTGTTCATCATTTCAAATGGAAACCCCATTTGGAAAGCCCTTTAAAGCTGAAGATTTGTGTCATTCTTCAGTTCTGAGAGATTTTCTTGCATTATTTCTATGAATATTTCCTTTCTCTCTAATCTCTTTGTTCACTCTTTCTGACACTTTTATGAGATGAATATTAAAAGTTCTGGTTCTGTCTTCTATCCTTTAACCTTTCTGCTGCCTTTTTGAGCCACCTTGACTTAAAGTCGTTGTAGTATAATTACCTGTTACTTTCAGCTGAAGGCATTCCTATACACCATGTTAAATGGATATTTTTTAAAGTGTTTCTCTAATAATATTTTAAAGTCATGTAGATTAAAATCTACTTCTGTTTCTTATATTTCACTTTTTTTTTTCTTCAGAATTGAACCTGGAGGGGCAGCCAAAGATATCAAATGGTTCAAAAAAAGACTCTAAATTTGGAGTCTCAGAGACTGTTGTGGTTAGAAAATCTGCAAAAGTGACTTTCAGTACAGATCAAATTCTAATGAAATCAAAGTTAGAAAAACCATGGAAGAAAAATCTTTTCGAAAGAGTGGAGGCAAGATCTCAGGCAATGCAACAGAAAATAATAGATAAGGATAACCTGAAGAAGGAGCTAGAAAAAAAGGTTGAAAAAAAACTCCCTAAGGATAATTTGGCCAAAGAGTGGCTTAATACTGAAAACACAACACTGAGTACTCGTGCATATTTGCTTGACAAACTTCTACCCACCTTAGTTCCTGGAATGGAAAAAATGTTAATGCAAGTGGAAAAGAAGAAGCTTTTTGAAGTCGTTGATAGTCCAACCAAGTTTGATCCAATTAATTATTTAGGGGAATATTTAATGAGAAACAATCCTAATTATGCCAAAGACCTAGAAATGTCTGGTTATCAGAGGGTGATGAGAGAAGTCACAGAAGATCTGATGGTACACGTTCCTGACACAATCAGCAACAGGTAAAATTTGTCATATTTTCAGTTGATGATTTATCTCCTTACATTGAAAAACCAGTAGAACAATAATGTAATCACACAAACAGGACATAAAAGAAGTGATTTTATATTTATTAAACTCATACTTATTGTGCTTCACTTTTCATGAGGCACTCTGAGGACTAATGAAGTATTTTAAATAAGTTGCTTGTAAAACCATAGATTTTATTTTTTTTTATTTATTTATTTTTTAAAGATTTATTTTATTTTTATTACATATCTCCCCTCCCCCCCGCTGCAGCAACGCGCCGAGAGTGGTCACTGCGCAGGCGCGGCTTTCCCCGCTTGTGGGCGGCTTCTGCGTCCGTTCACGGCCGGCTTTCAGTTCGCGGGTGGCTGGCTGTGCTCCATCCGCGGGCGACCTGCCCTGCCCGTGGCGGCTTTTGCCCTGTCCGTGGCAGCTTCTTGCCCTGCCCACGGCGGCTCCGGCCCGCCCATGGGGGCTTGCCCTTCTCAAGGCGGTCTGCCCGCTAGGAGAGGTCCCCGGGAATTGAACCCAGGGCCTCCCATGTGGTATGCCGGTGCCCTATCCACTGGGCTATCCAGCCGGCCCCAAACCATAGATTTTATTATCTCACTAGGGTCCCAGGTCTATATTTATTTGTTTGTCTCCCTACACTGGAAAGTAAGCTATATGATATCAGGAACTTTTTAAATTTAATTTTGCAGATAGGCAATAAATTCAACAGGTTCAAAAACAAAAATGTTTAATAAGTTATACGGTGAAACATTTCCTTCCCATTCTTATTTTCCATCTACCTAATATTCTGCTTCTGCCATAGACAACTACCATTCTTAGTTTTCAGTAGGTCCTTCTGGAGCTTTCTATGCATATATTAGCAAATACAAACACGGATTCTTAATTTTCCTCTTTTTACAGAAAAGCATGTGATTTGAGTTATAAATACTTTCCCCTTTTTCTCACCTGCCATTTATCTTTTGTCATGCAAAATATTTTAAATATTTGGTTGAGTTTATTAATATTTATTTTGTGGTTTCTGGATTTTGCATCATTGTTATACTTAAAGATTTTGATAAAATTTCCCCATGTCTTTGGAATTTTTTTGTTGTTGTTACATATCCCCCTCTTTTTGCTTGCTCTCGTTGTATTCATCTTTTTGCGTTCTTCTTCTGTGTCTGCTCTGTCTCCCCCATTTTGCAGCGACATGCGGAGTCAGCTCACCATGCAGGTGGCTCTGCTCGGTTCACTGGCGGCTCTGCTTCCGTTCACGGGTGGCTCTGCTCTGTTCGCGGGCAACTTGCCCTGCCCGTGGCGGCTTTTTGCCCTGCCCACGCTGGCTCTGCCCCGCCCACAGCAGCTTGCCCTTTTCAAGGCGGTCTGTCCGCTCGGAGAGGCCCCCAGGAACCGAACCCAGGGCCTCCCATTTGGTGAACCAGCGCCCTATCCACTGGGCTACAGCCGGCCCCCTCTTTGGAATTTTTATGGTTTTAATTTTCATTTAAATATTAATCCATTATCCTCATGTAAGTTGTAAGATATAGATCCAACTTCATCCTTTTCCAAATGGCTACCTGGTGGCCCTAATAAGAATTGTTAAATAGTATATCTTTATCCCACTGGTTAATTCCTGCACATTTTCAAGTGTATTTCTGGATTTTTCTGAATTTTTCTGGATTTTTTTGGTCTGTCTCCTTATTCATGCACCAGTACCACGCTGCTTCGATTACTGAGACTTCTTAATGCATTTCAATAAATATAACAGTGTTGATCACTTTTCTTTGTTCTTTTTTCCAGAGCTCTCTTGGCTATTCTTGTGTGTTTAATTTTTTATATGAACCTTAGGATTAACTTGTCTAATTGAAAAAAAAAAAACCAGAAAGAAAAAAGAAAACCAAAACAAACTTTATGGGAACTTTTATTGAAATCTGATTATGTTTATTAATTAACTTAGAAAAAAACAATATCTTTAATGTGGACAAGTGTTTCTATCTGAGAACATGTGACTTTTCATTTGTTCATCTTATTTTATATTCATCAGTGTTGTCTTAAAGGTTTTTTTCAAATAGGTCTTGCATCTTTCTTGTTAGATTTATTCCTAGGTATTTTATCTTTTTTGTTGCTGTTGTGAGACTTTCTTCTTTCATTACATTTTCTGTCTGGATGTAGTTTGAAGACATGAAAGCTATTAATTTATTTTTTGTACCCTTTGTACAAGGTACCCTGTACCTTACTAAGTTCTCTTATTGTTTATAGTAAACTTTTAGTTTATTTCTTTGGTTTTCTTGAGAGACAACCATATTGTCTGCAAATAATAGTAGTTTTCCTTCTTCCTTTTCACTTTTTATACTTCTAACATCTTTCTCTTACCTAATTGCATTGGCAGTTACCTCCAATACAATGTTAAATAGTGGTGATGGTGGGCATTCTTGTCTTGTTTATGACTTTAGAAGAAATATTTCTTGTGTTACTGTTTCACCATGATGCAGTCTTTTATATATTAATACCATATACTCCAATTGGATCTTAAAAAGATATATTTGATCAAATTAGGACAAATGTACCTAATTTCTATCTTACTAAGTGATTTTTCAAAATCAAGATGATTGTTGATTTTGTCAAAAAGCTTTTTCAGCACCTATGGAGATGATCATTTGATTTTTCATCTTTGATCAATTACTTATGAGTTTTATTAATAGATTTCTTAATATCTATCTTGGAATTCCTGAAATAAATTCCACTTGGTTATTATGTATCTGATTACTTTGAAATATGCTACCAACTAGTAAGACAGAATAAATGTTTTAGTTACAGATTTTCAGAATATTATACATATCAATCTATCATTTATCTATCTCTTATATTAATAGTTACTTCCCATAGCAGCAACTGAAAGGGTTTTCCCATTTTTGGGAGAGGATTCTTTTTCAGTATCATTATGGATACATGGATTTTTAATATATATTCAATGTATTGCAATCAGTTTTTCTTTTTTATGCTCAAATTGTCTCAATTTTGGCTCCTGTTTACTTCTGACCTGACTCCTTTAGTCTTTGAAAGCTTCGTACATTTTTTTCAAGGATTTCTATTCCGCCCCCTTTTTTTTTATCCCCCCACTCCCAAATGGCTCCCTTGTCTGTCTGCTTGTTGTCTGCTCATCTTCTCTACGAGGCACTGGGAACCGAACCCAGGACCTCCCATGAGAGAGGCAAGTGCCCAACCGCCTTAGCCACATCCACTCACTGCTGGCTGTGGCGTCTGCTAGCTGCGGCAGGGAACTCCTATGTGGGAAAGGGGTGCCCAACTGCTTGAGCCACATCTGCTCCTCTGTTTCCTTTTCATGGGTTTCACTCATCTGAGAACTAGGAGGGCTCATGGATTTTGTACTGTAGTTGCTTCTAGGTCCTAGAAGGACTTAGATGTAGAATTTTAAAAATAATGAGTTCATATTGATCATATCAAATTTAATGTTTCAGGGTTTTTACCTAGTTTCTTTGATTTTATATTTGTATCTTTTTTTCTTACACTGAAAATCTTGGTTACTAAAAACATTAAAATAATTACTTAATTTCTTTATCCTATAATTTATATAAAATGGTTTCAAAATAATAATACTAAAAGTTTACTAATAATAAAAATACTAACTGAAGTTTTAGATATATTTGAAGCTTTTATGTCCTTAGACTATATTTATATTTGTGTAAAAATAAGACCATGGGTTAAATTCCTTTATAATTTGGGAAAAGCCATTTTAACCATGACTCAAAATCATGAAAATATTGATAAATTTGATTACATGAAAATTAAAACATTTTGCCTGGAAAATTGAATCACAACTACTAGATTTTGCAGTTGAAGTACAAAAGCAGCATGGACAATATACAAATGAGTGAGTGTGGCTATGTTCCAATAAAACCTTATTTATGAACATCGAAATTTAAATTTCATATAATTTTCATGTTTCAGAAAATATTCTTATTCTTTTGATCCCTTAAACAATTTTAAGATATAACAACCAATCTTAGCTTGCAGGCCATAAAAAAACAGAGAGCAAGCCAGATTGGCCCACAGACTGTAGTTTGCTGACCCTTGGATTAAATGATATCTATTAGGTTTCTCAGATCTGAAAAACAAATCACTTTGAATCTCTGAAACTCATCCTGAATCTCCACATTTTCCTATGAATATCTTTAGACAATTTTAGAAAATTCATAAAGGAACCTAAAATCCCTTGTGATTTATTTTAGTGTCCTTCCCATATGGCAAACTGCTAATTAGAAGCCTGATAAAAATATTTCTTTTGGAATTAGGTACTTATATCCCTCTGGACTGAAATAAGCGATGCACAAAACTCTTCCCTTGATTTATTTTATATGTAGACTTGGAATTTTTTATTTTCAGTTGAAATAGGGTTCCTCAAAGTGTGGCATCAGAATTACTTGGGATGATTGTTAAAGTGCAGATTCCTAGGTTCTTCCTCAGATCTATTGATTTAGAACTTCTAGGAATGCATTTTTAAAAAGTTCCACAGGAGATTTTATGTACACTAATGTTTTAAGACCAATCATTTAAAGAAATCAAACTAAGGGAGTTTTAGTACTAGTGAAAAATGCCAACAGCATGTAGGGAGCAGTGTCATTTAATAAATAGCTTCAAGAACATTTCCTCGGGGGCTGGCTGTAGCCCAATTGGTAGGGCGCCGGTTTACCACATAGGAGGCCCCAGTTCAGTTCCTGGGGCCTCCTTGAGTGGGGGGACTGCCTTGAGAAGGCAAGCTGCTGTGGGCAGGGCAAGCCGCCGTGGGCAGGGCAGGGCAAGCTGCCATGGGCAGGGCAGGGAAATCCGCCACGGGCAGGGCAAGCCGCCGCG
>PVKH010039910.1:0-11128 GCA_004027955.1 Chaetophractus vellerosus | reverse complement strand
GGAGACAAGAAGCAGACATAGAAGAACACAGAAGAATGTACACACAGCAAGAGCAAGCAGAAAGCGGGGAGGGATATGTAACAAAAAAAAAACAACCTCAATAATTAAAAAAAAAATTATATGTATCTAGTACATTTAATTGAGAAATGTATGTATTCATCTGTGTTTACTTTTTAGTTTTTAATTGTTTATATTTTCAATTATTAAATGTACAAAATAAAATAAAATCAAACTACTTTCTCTATTGTTTTGGGATCCAATAAGTAAATACATTGTGAATAATGAAAACTAGGTTTCTGGAGGAAGGCTAGAATGAATCCTATGTGTTGAATTGGAATTGGAGGTGTTTGTATGAATTTATGGTTTTTTGATAGATATAGGTGTGTGTATGTCTTTTTTAGAGGGCCTAGAAGCAGTGTCACCGTAGCATTGGGCACACCTAGGACCTGGATCTTGCTTTCTAACTGCTGTTCTCCATGAAAGGTACCTGGGTTCCTTGGGAGAAATGACTGATTCCATGATGAGGGCTGAGACCAGGAAAATGTAAAATGAGCCTGAAACATCATGTTGTGCCAGAAAGGAAGTGCTCAAAGAATGATGGGGACATGTCAAAAGGACACACAAACCAGCTCAAAGGGTCCCCTAATGGCCAAATCTGGTACAATTTGAGCATTAAAATAAATAATAATAGTGATGAATTACCAACCACTAAATAAAATGAGAATCTATGTAAGGGCAACATGAATATAAATGAATGAATGAACGAATACATAAATAAGGGAGAAGAGAAAGCTCTTTGTTACAGTAGAATGCCAGCTATTAAATGTAGAAGGAATGATGGAATTAGAAAATCACTGTTGGCAAGCATCATAGTAATAATTGATTCAGGCAAATTTGATGAAAAACAGAACATTTAGCCTCTAAGTATCTCCCTACAGCATACTTATTAAAAGTATAGTTACTAGAAAATAGTAACTTTATAGGGGAAAAACCTGGCAGACCTCACCTTCACCAGGTGATCAGATTAGCCATCCCAGCAATGTGGCAGCTTGATACCATGATGCACTGAGGAGGACATATGAACCTTTCTATGGCATTTGTTTCAAAAAATTCATCATCTGAATCTAATCATGAGGAAGCAGCAGACAAACACAAACTGAGGGGACATTCTTCCCCCAAAAGCTTATACTCTTCAATAAACATTAAGATCCTGAAAGACAAAGACTGAAGAACTAGTCTGGATTAAAATAGACAAAAGAAACATGACACTAATTAAACATGATCCTGGATTGAATCCCAGACTACAAAATGTTTCTTTTGCTATAAAGGACTTTATTTGGGCAGTTGGTCTGTAGATGAGATTAGTTCATTGTATTACATCATTGTTAATTTTATGGTTTTTATAGATCATGGTAAAGTAAGAATGTCCTTATTTTTAGGACATACATGCTAACGTATTTAAGGGATATTACGACTGCAACTTAATCTCAAACAGTTCAGGGGGTAAAAAAGATTGGCGGGGGGGGGGGCAGAGAGAGAAAGATTGATTGCCTCAGGTTTCAGATGTCTTAGAGGTGGAGGTCCATCCTGGGTGTATTAGAGGACCTTCTCTCTACCTGGGCTTTGGGATCTAAGTACCACAATCTTTTCATTTATTTAAATAAATATTTTTAAAGATACATAGATTACAGAAATGTTACACAAAAAAAATTTTAGGGGTACCCATATGCCCCACCTCCCACACCTCCCACAACCTCCCACATATACATTCTTTATCAGTGTGGCACATCACCTGCAATAGATATACACACTTTGGGGCTTTGCCACTAAGCATGGGCCATAGTTTACACTGTAGCCCACACTCTCTCCCACACAGTTCTGCATGTTATATGATGATATAAAATAGCCTATATCTGTCATTGCAGTGTCACTCAGGATACTTCTCAAGTCCCGAAAAAGCCCCTGTATTACAACTGCTTTTCCCTCTCCCTGCCCCCAAAGTGTCCAGTGGCCGCTGGCTCCACATAATTTTGTAATTTCTTCCATTGTGAGTACCACAGTCTTAATACCTAGTAGAGCAAGACTTTTTACCCTGTTTTTCTCCTAAAATTATCTTGGCTCTTGGCCTTTTGAAATTCCATTTAAAGTTTTGAATTGGCTTGTTAAGTTCCCCAGCTGAGTGAAAGAATGGCTCCTGTCTCTGGCTATACCTGTGTTGTTTGTCTTCCAGCTTTTCAGAAGAGCTGGTAGATGAAGCTCTGGGGGCTGTGGCTGCTGAACTTCAGGATATGTGTGAAGATTATGCAGAAGCTATGTTCACCTCAGAATTCTTAGAGGCTGCTACATAAAGGCTCCCCTCACGTCACACTGGAGAAGGGACAGCGCTGCCCTTTGTTTTAGCCCACAGGAAATCTTTATCCTCAGCTGTCTCCCCAGGCCCTGAAAGTGCTGCTTACTGAAAGGAAGCAAGTGTCTGTGATGGCATCCTCACTGTGTTTTTTCTTTGTCATGGCAATGGTTCGGGTAGTTTACGAATGAATATTATATTTATCAGTGCCCAGGAAACGCTATGGATTGATTATGACAATATAACCTTTTCTGAATGTATAAGATTCCTATTGAGCTGTTATATTCATTCCTCCGGCTTGTTTGGTGATCAGAATGATTTGAAAGGTAATAAGTCTATTTCACACAGGGATTCAAGTCACTTGAACCAGTGGTGGCATCAATACCAACAGAAGTACAGCTACTATCTGGTCCTGTCACTGGCTTGTGTTTCCATTTTTGGCAATTTCCTGTCAGGACACCTATCTCTACTAGGTTAGACTGGGCACAGAGTTTGGTTCTCCTACCAACCCCCTGCTCTATGGTAGCTTATTTTAAAATAGTAACCCACCAGTTTTCAGTGCACAAGAAACACATCCCTTTAATGTTCAATTTCTAGGTGGTTTTCACGTTTCTAGTTCTCCACTGGTATTGCCGTGGGTTGGCATATTCTGATGTAAAGAAACTTTCTCTGCATTCAGGAGACGCAGGCCTCTCCTGTGCCTGCTTAGAAGTGCAGAGCTCACTTCCATCCCTGATGAGGTCAGGCGTTTCAGCGTTTCCTACCACCAAAGCACGCTGTGTGGGAGAAGAGAACAGATATGGATGGTGTGAAGACCCGACCCCTGGGTCTCCTCAGAAAAGGAAGAAACTTAAGAGCCATAATAGTTTGGTTCCAGGCAGCTTACAAGTCATATTTTACCAAGAGAAAAGCTCCTCTCTGTGTTTTCAGAAACTCTGAATTCAGAAAAAGAAAAAGTATGTGCACAAAAACAAGGCCCTGCCTGGAAAGCTTTCACTCGATTTATTGCATCAGGCTTGGTGAAAGAAATGTGAAGAACAAATGACGTGTAGCGTGCCCCATGGAATAATGTGAATCTTTTTATAACACATATAGTATTGTCATCTGGTATTTTTCTCTGAAGTACAAGTATTTCAGGTGATAATTTAAGACGCTCGACCACACCTATTTGTGCAAAATTGATTTTCATTTCATGTTAATATTTTCCTGCTTAATTTTATGTAACCTCAGAAGTAAAAAGGCCTCAAAGGAATTTTAAAGGTCTTTTATATATATGTACTTGAATTTTTATATATATGTACTTGATAGGAGTGCCTGTCATTGATAGCAGGAAGTAATTTTGTATTGCAGTTCTTACTGTGCTGATTTTTTAAAAATAAACTGTATTTTAAAGTATGTGCATGTCTGTTTGAAATAATTTTCATCTTTTTTTCACACAGGCAAAGTGAAAGGTGATTTACTGAACCCACTGAGATATATTTTTGATTAGCGCATAGTGGATTAATTGTCACCCTTTTCCCCAACCCCCTGGAGGAGGTGAATAAATGATGATAAGAGCTAACATTTATTGAGCACATACTATGTAGCAGGCATTGTTCTAAGGGCTTTCTATGGATTGATTTACCTATCCTCCTGTCCTTCACATGAGAGGGGATGCTGGTATTATTCCCATTTTGTAGATAAATAAGCTGAGGCACAGAAAGGGGAGCTAACTTGAGACAGGCCTACATGCATTGATGCCATTGTCATGGAGTCACTTATTTCCATAAAATTGTGGCAATGTTGAGAGTTCATTGAGGTGCTTTCCTCCTGCTTCTACTGCCCTCAGGCAGTATGTTCTCGACACTTGTCTGGAGCAGTCCCTCTGCTTTAGGAGGTACCAGGGCTTGAGCCCAAGACCTTCATATGTGGGAAGCAGGTACTCAACTGCTGAGCTACACCCACTACCCAGCAGTCCCTCTCCAAAACCCCTCCTGCTACAGCCTGTCCACTGCAGGAGCTAGCCCAGATGCCTTAGCCTTATTTCAAGATCTTTCCAGTGTCTCTCCTCCTCCCTCCAGGACAACACCCACCTCCCTAACTCACCCAGGTGAGACCCATACCTGCCTCCATGTCTGCTTTATAGTCCCAGACATGGAGAACCTCTGCAGCTGGAGCATTCTCCAAAACACAAAAATAAATGGCAAGGAATAAAAACTTTTATTTGAAAGTGGAAATTGAGTCCTTATACTATAAATTCTCCTCTTTACAGCACTGTAGCTATCTATCTCAGGCTTCTAAGATTTTTGTTCTTTAAGGACAAAGGCTGATCATGAATAAGTCATTTCCTAAATCCCTTCAGTCTGCTCATGACCTAGTCATATTTTCAGAAACAGAAATGCCTGAGTTTAGGATCACTCTGCTGCATAAACTGTCCCCAGCTTGCAGAGATGCTAAAACTTCCTAAGTGTGTTTTTAGCACTCACCTCTGATCTCTCCAGCTTCACAGCCTGGTCACATTTGGTTTTTAACCTGAGTGCCTCCTTCTGTTGTGCTCTTTGAGGGCGAGGAATCTGCCTTGCTTGTGGTTGATGCTCAGTAAATTCTTTTGAATTAGTGAAAGAAGAAAGGGGTCTGTTTTGTACAGGGGTATATAGCGTCTCTGTTCACCTTTTGTGGCCCTGAAGTAGAATCCATCTTGAACAACTGGAAGAGCCCCATCTTGAGGTACTGATGCAATTGGAATTCCACCTCAGAATGCCTCCCTCCTAAAGCAAGGCTCAGCCTTGTGCTGCCCAGGCTGGGTGCATGGGCCAGCAGGGCTTGGAGTGGACTCGGGACTAGAAAGATGAATGGGGAACCATAGGAATGACCCCTGCCCCCACCCCTTTGCATCTTTTACTGTGGTTCTACCTGTTGGGCGGGAAGACTGGGAGGTGTTGGGGGTTGGAAGGGAGATGGTGATGAGAGAAGTCTCCTTTCTCCCTCACCTCCTTTCCTTTACTCACAGTTTCTGCTTCCCTGCAGGCAAGGGTGAGTGTTAGGGGGTGGGAAGGCAGAGTGCATGCCTGGGCGGAGGTGGGGCCTGCGGGACTGCGTCAGTGGGTCTGAAGGGCAGGACGAAGGGGCCGAGCGAAGCCCCCTGGCACAACAGGAAACCAAGGGCTCCGATACCTGAGTCAGAAAGTTTCTCTGTGGCACCAGATAGGTTTCCTGGATTCTGGTGTGTTTCTGAGAGGAAGCCCTTTTGGTTTTAACACCTTGAGACAGTGATGAAAATTCCCTGCAAAACCTGCAGATTAATCAGGGGTGTCTGCATCACCACAGACTCATTATCCCCACAGAAGGACCCTTTGGAAGGGCGAGCTGGTGGGAGCTTGTACTTCTTTGGGCCTGAAAAGCAGAAGAAGGCCTACGGCATGTCTATCTGTCTACATAAATATCGGCCTGCTCCCATCAGCTCTCTGTTGGTTCAGCAGCAGGGAGCTCTGATCCGTTTTCACACTGGCATGTTTATTGTAGGCTGAGCCTAATAACTTGGGCCTGGGTTGGAAGGGCCTCCACCAGATATCCTGTGTGCCCATAAGGCCTCAAAAAGGGTCCCAGACTGGGACCCTGGGTTGGCTGGTGGCCCAAGTGGGCTCAGTCAACTTGGTCAGTATTGGCCCTACCCTGACTGGGAGTTCACAGGTCCGATAACCAGACTATTGATTTGTTTCTGTGACCAGGCTTTCCCCTTACACTTTAGCTCTAGTAACTAGGTTTCCCTCTTGCCAGCCTGCCCAGAGCCCTTGTTCTGTAATTCCGGAGTTTTGCTCTCTGTAAGTCTTAGCAGAGCCTGAAGTGTGGCTTCTGAGCCTCAGCCTGTGGCGGGAAGCCCGCTGCCAGAGCTCCCTGAGCCTGCCACCCGCCTTCCTTTATCTGCTGCTCTTCCCGGAGTCCTCCTAGCTGTCCCTGTGCTCCCTTTGCCTGGTAACCCTCATTGACTCTGCTTCTCACCACTTTTTTCTGGCTCTGACTTTCCATCCATCCTGCAGCCTGCAGCCGGTCCATCCATTCCTGCCACTGAGTCGGCCCCACTGCAGCAGAGGCTGCTGCCTCTGGCTCTGCTGTGTTCCCCTGCTAGGAATAAGTAAGAGCACCACCTTCCACTCTTCTCTGTGGGGTCTGCCAGAGAGGTTCTTCCCTTCCCATTCCTCTCCGTGGACCCAGGAGAAGGTGTTAGTATCTTCTTGCTTCCGTTGTTTTTTCCTGGCCACTGCTAGACCCTCATCACAGGATGGCTTCTCCCCTTGGGAAGTCTAAGCCATCTGTAGATGTCCTCCTGTTTTTCCCTGATGTTGTCATTTGCCCCCGTGACACCCTGGGTCTTCTTACAGTTTTTATCACTCCCTTCCCCAATTCCAATAACCTTAAGCTCCTTTTGGAGAACCTTAGCCTTTCCCAAAAATTCCTAGAGCACCTTTACACTAAAGAATTATTTAGCTCCTCCATCTCAACAGCCCCCTGGGGTCTCCTGTTGCCAAGACACTGCCCACTGCCACATGCCATCTTGATGTCCCTCTCACTACAGCCTTCTCTTTCCCTGCCACTATTGGCCCTTTCTTTCAGTGCACCCCTTATCCCCTTCTGCTCTCCCCTCTTGGGATCCCTTCTTACCTTGCTTTACTCCCTGCCTCCCTCCCTGAGCCTAACTATGCACTTCACTTCAGCTCTTGGTGCCAGGTCGGCCTAAGACCTCCCTCTTGTGGGCTGTAAGTCCTGCAGAAGGCCATGGTGCCTGAGTCAAGAAGCCCCTTGCAGAGGAGCCCTCAGGACCCCGAGTCTGTCTCTGTGCCTGGCAACTCGCTTGGGAATGGAAGATTCCAGGGAGCCTGTGAGGGGCAGGAGCATTGCATCCAAGACGTGGTCTCTGCTATCCAACCCCTAGCCTCAGAGTTCCCTAAAGCTGAGCTTAATTAGGACCTGGGCAGAGCACAGCAGACACCAATTCCTCTGGAGCACAAGGGAGGCCTGGAGTCCAGAATGCTGTGGAGCTAAAGCTGGTCACCAGAATAGGGGCTGCCACACTTCCTGGCTCCCAAAGACCTCCTGGGAAAAATCCCAGTCTCCTGGGTCGGGCTCTGTAAGAAGCAGCTCTCCTTACAGTTATGGTGGTTATTCTCCTTCATGATAATTGTCTAATGCGCCACTCTTAGGGAGTTACCTCGAGGCCAAGAGAAGTTATACTAAGACTTTAGACTTAACAACATCAATATCTACCCAGTACTTTCTAATCGACAAAATGTCTTTAAATATATTTATTCTCTTCTCTCTTTAGGTCACTCTAGCCACCCCTGCTTTGTGTACCAGCTATAATTCAGGGTGATAAAGAATGTGAGCCATGGTTGGCCCCAGGTAAATTCCTTTGGGACCTCTGAGCCTCAGCTTCCTAATTCGTGAAATGGGGGTAAAAATAGTACCCACCCAGGGTTATTGTGAGGATTAAGGGAAATAATCCATGAAATACTTAGATGAGCAGCTGGCAATATAGTTAAGTGCTCAATAAATGTTAACCATTCCGTTTATTACTGAGAACCTTGAGGGAACCTTCTGGCTTGTGAACTGCTTTCCTTGTCTTCTTTCCTGCTTACGGTTCTCCCTGCCATAGACCTGTATCTAGCCTTGTCTTACCTTTCAAACTAGACACTTGGAAATGCTATTTTCCTACCCTTGACCTTGGCTGTCATAGCAACCCCTCTGGTTCCCCACTCCAGCTGGTCAGCTTAGGCTGCATCAGGCAAACATCCCCTCTCGCTAAGTTGGTCTCGGGACTAACTGCACCCATGGACACTGCTCCTCATGTTTGCTGTATGTCTGCCAGTGCTACCAGAACTCTCTGAACTGGATGACATCCTTATGGGGGTAGACAGGCAAAGTATTAATAGCCTCATTTTACAGAGAAAGAAATTGAGGCCTGCAGAAATTAACGGATTTGCTTGGGGCTCGCATGATATAGAGCTCGATTTGGATCTTTTGACCTCAAGTCCAGTATCCTTTCCTTTCTGGCACATAGTTTTTTCCTCTCAAGTAGAAGATTCTTTGATGGTTTAGAAAATCTTAGCAGATATCAATTTAAGTACAGTTTCTATTTTTTCTTCTTATCAGCAATTATTTATTGGTCCTATTCTCTGCCACTCAGGCACTCTGCTTAGTTCTGGGCATGCAAAGATGACTGAGATATACTTCCTACCCTTCTAACGTAGCCCGGCACAGTGGCTCAGCTCAGAGGCCAAGATGCTGCCTCAGCTTCCATCCACTCCGTCATCTGCCTCCCTCATCCCCTACACTCCACCAGGCCTGGGCCTGCCAGAACCCAGCCCACACGGTAACAGGAACTCTGCTGCCTGAGTGCTGGCTAAGGTACTTTCCTTACATTATTCCATTTTATTCTCACAATAACCCCACAACAGAGATTATCAACCCCATTTTATAGATGAAACTGAAGCCAAGTGAGGCGGAGATTGTCCCAACTAGAAAGAGGGTCCGACTACAAATGCTGTTCTTTCCAACACACCACATGGCCCCTCGCTGGGCCCTGTCATCCAGCCCAACTTGGGCCAGGCTCCTCCTCCCAGAATCTCCCACCAGGGGCTGGGAGTCTGCTCTGAAGGCACAAGTCGGGCCACAAGCCACACACTGTGCTGGGTTATCACTGAGGCCTTGGCCTCCTGCTGCCAGGTGCCATGTGCTGCATTGGACATCCTGGCAGCAGCCAGGGCCTGAGCTGTTCCTGGGCTTGCTGCCCCACCAAGGGCTTCTGTCCTCTGCCCAGGCCAGCATCCTAGCAGAGTCACTGCTCCCAGCTCTCTGGTCGGGTTTCCTCCTCTGCCTCCTAAAGGGCATAAAGAGAGGCTTCATTCTCAGGCAGCTTCTCCCCACGTGGTGGCGGAATGGGCACCAGCAGCCCCTGCCTGGCATTTTTCCAGTTGAACAACCACAAAGAAGTCCCTCCTTCCCAGTAGTGCCAACAGGGGCCCTGGGCTATTGCTCATTGGCTCTGATTGGCCCGACTTTGGTAGCAAGCCCATCTCTGATCTAATCCCTGTGCACCGATTGGTCAGATCTGAGTCACATGCCCACCTTGGATAAAAGGGATGCATCAGCCCCATCTCAACTGCATGCACTGAGCTTCCCAGAGGAAAGTCACAGAGGGAATCGACGGTGGGCAGGCAGAAACTGCCAGTGCACACTACCAAAAGCAAGCATTTTAAGACTAGGTGATAAGACATTTTAATCTGCATTAACATTCGTTTAAGGCTCACTACATGCTATGCATTGGAAATGCAAAGACAGTTAAGACTCAGACCTTGTTCCAGAAACTATATTTTAAGACAGAATGAAAACGAAGGTGAAATAGAGGGGACTGCAGCACATGGTGGTTATACATTGAAAGGAGTGGTCAATTTTTACTGAGGGTTGCAACTTGACGGTCTTCATGGAGGAGGTGGTATTGGAATTAGACCTTGAAAGATCATTGAGACTCTGGTAATTAAAGAAGGGGGAAAGGCAGAGGGAACAGCATGGGCAAAGTTCCATAGCCTCAACAGGGAGGACATACTTGAGAATAGAATATAGTGTGGTTAGACTAAAGTGTTAAAGGGGTCTAGCCAGAGCTGAGACAACCCCACTGTCATCTCGGGCCCCACACGGGGAACAGGAGAGCACCGTGTGCCCAGGGGGCAGCGAGGAGTGGCTCAGCAGCACATCCCTCCTCCTGACCAGGAATTTTCCAAAGGGCTCCAGGAAGATGCCTTTGTAGAGGAATAAGCAGTTTCCTGTCACCCTGTCCTCCCCACTTTCCCTTGAAAGCACGATTTGCCCCCAAATGCCCTTGTTCAAGCTTTCTAATCTTTATTCTGTTTCTAAATGGGGGAGTCTACTGGGAGCCCAGGCCCTTGCCAAGCGTTCCATCTGTATTTAATCAATCCCTCCTCTGAAATCCAATCCGTCATAAATTCCAGCTTCACAATAAATGTGCCGAGAGGTCTGCAGGCATGGGCTTTTACATCGAATAAGAAACAGAATCGCTTCCCCAACTATTGAATTGAGAACAAAGAGAATCCCAGGGTGGTGCCTGCAAGAGGGGCAAATATTGAAGGCCGAGCGATTGCAAGAGGGGAGACCGCAGAGCCCCACGCGGCCCTCTCAGCGAGCCGGGCTTCGTCCTCAGCCTGCCTTCCTGGCCTTTATTAGCTGTTGGTAATGGATTTTATATCTGCTCAGTGTGACGGCGGAGTCTTGGCTAATCCTGGAAGACCTGCAGAATCTCCTCCCAGGGGGACGCTGGCGGCCTTCGTCAGCCTCGTAGGTGGCCGTCCAGCCAGCATTTACTTTACTGTCAGAAAGAAATCCCAGGTGTGTCTGAAATAGCTGTGGGACAGACCACGCTGTGGGCTCTCCGTAGGGCAGTCAAGGCAGGGCCTTTGGGCTGCTGCCCTTCCTGTCAGGGGGGCTGCTGTCCTCGCCCCCCGAGGGGCGCGCGGCTGGGGATGCTTGGCCCACTCAGCATGCTGCTGCGGCTCTGTGACCTGCGGCGTTCGTGACAAAGGCCACCCGGGCCGAGGGAGGGGGTGCCAAAGCTTGTAATTAGCCCGGACACTTGTTCACAGCTTTAGACGCCAACAAGCCCTGAACTCGCCACACCAACTGAGGCGGCCTCTGTTTCCCATCTGAACAAAGGGGTCGACTGGAACAGGAGTTCTCGCTGTTTTGAAGGCTCAAGAGCCCTTTGAAAATCTGATAAAAACGCGCGGTTTGCTC
>PVKH010039909.1:0-11126 GCA_004027955.1 Chaetophractus vellerosus | reverse complement strand
GCACACTCACCCTTTCCATACACCTGGGTGGGGTCCCTCTCTTGGACCAAAGTGTTTTAGATCCAGCCTTCAGCTTCCATGGTTCTGCCTTTGAAGCCATTTTTCCTTCAATCTGCCCCTTTTCTGTCCCTTTTAGTTCAGGCTGGCATGTCTATTCATAAAGATCTTGCAAAAACTTGTTGGTTTCACATGCAGGAAACAGGTGTCCAAGCCACCAGTCAATAAGAACTTCCACAGATCCTTACTGCATAATTGCGTTTCCAGTCCTGACTTACACTGAAATGACTGGCTGGTTCCATGCTTGATTAAATCCTCACTTGGGCCACTATTCTCTGGGGACTGGCTTTCTAGAAGTCCAGAATTTCCCAAACTATCAATTTCTGTTTTCTTTGTACCCAGGAGTTCACTTCTCACCTTATCCCTTTCCTCATGCATTTTACTATAAGCTACAAGGAGAAGCCAGGCCACACGTTCCACATTTACTCTGGAAATCTCCTCAACTAAATATCCAAGTTTGTCACCTGCAAATTCTGCCCTCCAATAAACATTGGAACACAGTTTTTCCACATTCTCTGTCACTTTAAAACAAAGGTCACCTTTCTTCCAGTTTGCAACGACACATTCATCATTTCTGTCTAGAGCCTCATCAGAAGTATCTTTAGTGTCCATCTTTCTACCAACAGTCTTCTCAAAGCAATCTAGAAATTTTCTATCAAGCACCTCACAATTCTTCCAGAATCTACCCCTTACCTATTTTAAAAACTGTTTTTACATTCTTGATATTTGCAATCATAGCACCCCATTCTCCTGATACCCATTTCTGTTTTAGCTTGCTAAAGGCTGCCAAGGCAATCTACCAGAAATGGGTTGGCTTTTACAATGGGGATTTCTCAACTTACAAGCTTACTGTTCTGAGGCTGAGAAAAATGTCCAGATCAAGGCATCATCGGAGATGCTTTCTCCCCGTGCTGCAGCTGTAGGCAATCAGGCACATGGCAGCACGTGCTGGTCTCTACCTCCTCCTCCCCACTCTGTTGCATTCACTTCTGGCTGATCCTTCTGTGGCTTTCTCTTTCCTGGTTCCCTTCTGGGTTCTGGGGATTCTTCTCTCAGCTTCTAGGAGTTTTTCTCTGTGTCTCTGCATGTTTCTCCCATTTACAAATTGACTCCAGTAAGAGGATTAAAGCCCTCCCTGGGTCTCACAATCCAATCAAATGCCCTTAACTGAAGTAACTTAGCCAAAAGGTCCCACCTACAATAGGAATGGATTAGCTCTAATGACATGACCTTCTGGGGTCCAGCCAGCATCAAACTGTCACAATGGCCCAAAATCAAAAGACAAAAACATCTCAACATTTTTATTTGTTTATTTTTCCTCAGAATACTACCTCCCTTCACCTTTGCTGGGAGCTGTTCTTTCTTCCCTACTCCAACTGACATTTTCTGACATACCCTGTGTCCCCTTCATACAACGATTGATTGGCCAGGGATGGGCACCTTGAACAATTCAGGCTAATCATAGTTCCCTGTGCTCATGCCCACAATTGCTAAGCCAGGAATAATCAAAATCACAACACTTCCAAAATTTTTGATCCTGGGATAGGATCATAGAGGGAGTAAACCTAAGACTTTGGAACTTATTGTGGCCGTGTTACCCATCACGTGGAAGTAGTCACTCTGCAATAGGAGAGTAAAGCTTGTCTAAGGCTAGAAACTTCCTGGAGGGATGGACAGAGAGCTTTGGTGGTATCCCTGGCTTCATTCATCCCTGAGGCTCGGGCACAGCTTCCCCTTCCTGTTATGTTATTTGATAAATCCTCCTTGGCCCAAGTTAGTTCTCGTTGGTATTCTGTTACAACCAAAAGAAATCTTACACAGAGCCAAAATATGTAAAATCAATAAATGTGAATCTGGTCTACCTCATTGCCTCATCTTATAGCAGCTCCTTTGAAAAAGTCATTAACTTGGTTGCTATCTAAGATCCAGATGTAATTTTTGAGGAATATTGAGGGTAGTAAGTTTTTCCAGTATAAAATTAAAAATTAGATTATGGAATGCTATTTTATGAGTGGCACAATATTACTCCTGCCCAGCACTGAATTCCTCACCTACTAGCGTAGCTTCCATTCTAAATAATCCTCCCCTTGGACTCTGCATCCTGTACCTAGGTCACAGAGCATTGCTAGTGAACAGTGTAAACCCTGTGGAGCTGGCTTCCACTATATGTGCCTGGGACACAGAAGGAACTCAACAAATGGTTGTTGTGTGCTTACTATTCACACAGCAAATTCTTTCCTTACTTGTAGATAATTACCTGCACGTTTCCATCAACAGCAGCTCCAAAGTCTCTTCTTTTTTTTTTCTTAATTCTTTTGAGACCCACATTCTTACTCAATTGTAAGTGATCTCTTGCTCTATTTTTTATTTTTTAAATATATCTTTTTATTTTTTAAAGATACTTAGATTATACAAATGTTACCCAAAAGATATAGGGATCCCATATGCCCCACTCCCCACACCTCCCACACCCTCCAACATAAACACTATCCTTCATTAGTGTGGCACATTCATTGCAATTGATACATGCATCCTGGGGCATTGCCATTGAGCATGGACCATACTCCACATTGTAGTTTACACTCTGTCCCACAAAATTCTAGGAAGATATATAATGGCATATATCTATCGTTGCAATGCCATTTAGGACGATTCCCAAGTCCCAAAAAAGCCCCCACATTACACCTGTCTTTCCCTCTCAATGCTGTAATTTCTCCATTGCTAGAATCACAACAAGTCTATTGAAGAATACCAGTAAGTCCACTCTAGTCCATACTTCATTCCCCAATCCTGAGGATCCTGGGATGGTGATGTCCATTCCAGAGAGTGGACTTCAATCCCATACAGCTGATGGATGGGACTCTTGCTTGCAGTTATAGGAGCTCTCATTTCCTTGGTATGGTGGTTGTCAATCCTCACCTCCTTTTTAGTTGTCCTGGGTGAGCCGAATGAACTGGAGAGTAGGTGTTGCAACTCTGCTGAGGCTCAGGGCCCAGCTGGCACATGGACAGCCCAAAGATTCAAGTCTCTTGGACTTACACCTACCAACTCCAGCACCAAGTATAGGTTCAAATAGAAGGGACAGATGAGCCATGTGTAGGGAAGTCATAACTGAGTCCAATTCTGTCACTCTCAGGAACACAAACTCCAAAGTAGGGCCCACTGGCAAGGCACCAAACTCCAGAGCTATCTGCCATTACCATAGGACCTGGGTGTCTCCAGAACCCTGAGGAGCCCCACTATTTGAGGTAGTATCCACTCTGGCAGTCTATGAGATCCTGCTGAGATGTGCATAAGCGTTACCTCTGGGATGACCTCCCGACTCACTTTGAAGTCTCTTAGCCATATAAACTCATTTGTCTTTACATTTTCCCACTTTTATTCGAAGTCTTTTTCCAGTTGCATTGCTAATTGGTGCTTGGTAGTAATCCCTCGGTGCCAGGGAGGCTCATCCCTGGGCCTTGCTCTATTTTCAATGAGCAACTTCAGCAGTTCTCATCTTTATTCCAAAATATTTTAACTTTAATCCTACCTTGTACTTTCATCCAGCTAATGGAATCTGTGTCCTTACTGTCTCTAAAGCTAGATCCCATATAGGAGATACTGTTGCAAATTTTTTCCTTCTGTCTGGAAACTTCAAACTGTACCTCTGCACAGGCTTACAACCTGTTCATTTCTTCTTCACCTTGAAAGAAAACCTTAACATGTTCTTGGTGCTCTCTCTAGCTGCCATCTTATTTCCTTCCTTCCTTCCCTTTTCTAGCACATTTCTTGCAAAATAAACTCAAGGATATATTGATCACCTGTCTTGTTTTCGAAACACCCTATATCCATTTTCATGGTATGTCGTTGTACCTTTTTTCTTAATGTTTGTCTTTTGACCCCTGGCTTTTTTTTTTTTTCCTTCTACTTCCTGTCCCCTGACTCTGGACTTGGAGAATTTCTGAAGATTCAGGCTGGGTTCTGGGCTCTTTCTCTTGCTACACATATTCTCTCTGCCTACTGAATAATATCTGTACATATGATGCCTTAATCTATGCCTGAAACCTTGTTCTCTCACTTGAGTTTCAGCTGTGTTATTTTTAATTCCTGCAGAACATTCCCACTTGTCTGTTTCACTTCCTCCCTTGAACTGAACGCTGGCCAGGCTGACCTTTTCCTTTTCCATCCATCCACATTGGGTACAGCATGCTAAATTCCTTTCCTTCATCATTGACACCAGCATTTCTCCAATTAGACAGGCTTGATAACACCACCATTGTTGCGGTTGCCTTTATTCTACCACGCTAATCAGCCACTATGGTTCACAGAGATTTTTCTTTGAAAAGACTTTCACATCCATATCTTTTTCTTTTTCTTACTCCCATGCCAATCCATGATTTATATTAGCTGATGCTATTACAAAGGCCATAGAAAAATGTGGCCTCTTCTTTTCCTGCATTTTCTCTCTTTGATGGACCTGCAACTTCTTCCCTATCTGAAAGATATTTCTAGTTCTAAGCTCTTAGTGTCCAGGCTGCTATGACAAATACCACGCAAAAATGCCAAATTGAATCAGGATGGATCTTAATTCATGTTTGTGGAGACTTTATAAAAAGAGGAATTTGGAGGCAGTCAGTTCGTAGAAGCTAGAAGACATAGAAGCCAGAGAGGAGAGAGAGAGAGAGATCACCCTTTGAGGGAGGGTTGCCGTCATCAGAACACTGCAGACTTCAGGGGGAAAGCGTGACCCCCACCGATGCCTTGATGTGGAACTCCCAGCCTCCCAAACCATGAGCCAATCGATTTCTGTTGTTAAGCCAACGAATGTGTGGTATTTGTCATAGCAGCTGGGAAACTAGGACAGCAATGGATAATGCTTTCTCTGGGAGGTCAGTAGAGCGGATTTTTATAAGAATTATATTTAGAATCTAAGTTTCCAAATGTTAATTTTCTCCCTCAGAATACTCAGTAGCTTTACAAATATAAGGAAAACACTTTGTATTTTAAAGTCAGCCTGTCAGTTATTTCTATATGAAATTTGATTGTTTCTCTATTTATGACAGGAAAATAACTTACCCAAATTTAGATATTTTAGTTGCTGTGACTTTATAATAATACTTAAAAATAGGAAATTGTAGCTCTGGAAGGGATGATAGCGTTTGCCTGAAACAATCTCTCATCATAGGAATCTCTTCTCCAAAAGAGAGATATAGAAAGGGCTGGAGCATATGAAATGTGCCATTTCTTGAAGGGGTGTTAAAAGGAGGGGCACTTGAGTGCAATTGAATTGAACTACACTAGGAAACCCTGCACTTCTTTGGCTGGCATTTTCTCCACACCTGCCCTTTGTTTCACCTGTAACTTTTGTCTAGTGTCTCACATTTCCTCACTATGTATGATTTTACCTGGAAATGACCTGAATTCACTTTTTTGTCCTAGGAAAATTTGTACTTGCCTCCTTGGCAATCCAATCCATTCTGCTTTTTATACCTGGACATTCTTCAAAATTCCTGGCCCATGGATGTCCCTGTGCTTTCATGGTTGGGGTTTCTTGTCCTTGCATGGGCCAACCTCAGATCCACTCTAGGCTTTTGCACTTGTTATTTCCTTTACTGGTAATATTCTGCTCCAAACATCTTTGCATGTCTGGATCTTTGAAACATTCAGGTCTCAGCTCACACGTTACCTTTCCTAAAAGGATTTCCCTGTCTCCTACAGATGAAATAGCTCTCTTCCTGCCCCTTCCTTCCAGTCACTCTCAATTATAGTATTATGTTTAATTACCTTTGTTGCATATATCATTATCTACAGACATCTTGTTTATTTATTTGTTTGCTTATTTATAGTGTTTTGTTGTCCCACCCTCACCATCTCAATGAGAATGTAAGATTTATGAGGTTAGGGAACTTTCTTATCCTGTTCACCACAGAAGTGACTAGAGCAGAGTAAGAGGGCAATAGATATTTGTCAGGTGAATGAAGGATCCATTCTTACAAAATATTTCTTTATGTCATTTCAAGGAAGGTTGAGTGTTAGGAGGTAAGCCTTTGTACTCAGTCTATCATATTGATTCAATATCGTTCCTGCTTAATATGTAGAATTTTGGTAATACTGGTAGTTCCTTTGACACATTGACAGTAGATATTGCATCTGAATTTTATCTGGAAATGTTTTCAACATCTGCAGGACTATGCTATTCAAAAAGATATCTAATGCCCAGAAGAACAGAAGACAAACACTTCTGGAAATGAAGCAAAGTTCCATCTGCATACTTTTTTTCTTATTTCTTCTGAAAAAATACCCCTGTGCTCTCATCATGGAATGTGGGTTATTATGGTAGTGAGGTTGAGGAGAGTTACTGTTGCAGGAACATGAAATTTGATTGTTTCTCTATTTATGACAGGAAAACAACTTACCCAAATTTAGATATTTTAGTTGCTGTGACTTTATAATAATAAATGCAATGTGAGAAGGGCTTTTGTCTTGTAAAAGCCTGTGCCCCCTTTGAGCAGGGTTTTTGTTATTGTTTTGCCATCTTTGGTGATACTGGCAGGATTTTGATGCCCTAAGGCTTTATGAGCCCGACATGTCTTTGTCCTTCTCTCTGTTACACTGGTCCCCAGGGAGGCAAAGGCTGTTTTTTGGGCGTGTGTGTGTGTGACGATTTCTCTTGTAACATTTAATCCTCAGAGCAATCCTGATCTGGTAGGTATTACTAAGATGGATTTTCACATTAAGGAAACATACTTAGAGAGAGTACATCACTTGGCCAAGGTCTTGCAGCTACTTACGTAGCTGAACTGGGATTAGAACCGCAATCTACCAGATACTAAAGCTAACATTTGCTGTCATGTGGCACCATTCAGTAGCATCCCTATACAGGGAGATAAGTTTACTATTTCTAATCTATTGCCAATTAGCTCAAATTTTTGGAAATTTCATTTCTATATAAAATTGCCCTGTGGGAGCTGTACAAAATGTTCAGCGTTTCTTTTTCCTGACAATCACCTTCAAATACTTGAATGAAATGCTCGAATATGAGAGCTAGGGATGGATTCATAAAAAGGTAGAACTAAAAGAAGAATCATAGCATTTGGATTGGGGGAAATGGGAGAGAAACAGATATTATAGGTAATCAAATGTGATAATAATAGAACCATTTGTTGAGTGCTTATTATCTATCCAGTATTGTGCTATTCCCTTTCTATGCATTATCTCAAGTAATTCTCATGATGGTTGTGCAGTAGGTGGATGATGTTCTTATTTTATTGATGTAAAAACAGATTCAGAGAAGTAAAGTAATCCAATTCACGAAGGTATTAAGTGGCAGTGATTTGAAACCAGGCCTCTGTGATTCCAAAGACTAAGTTTTCATTGTAATCTACACTTGTATTTTAGCTACATAAGTTAAGTTACAAAAACAGTATAATCTGTTCATCAGTCTGATTTCAGTGGCATAAAAGTCTGAAAGGCCCAATTTTTCTTCAGTCACCATCTTAAATATGCTCTGCTGAATACCATTTTTAAAAGTTCTCCTTGCTTTTTGGTTCTTTTTAGATATGACAAATCCCAACCCATGTAAGTCTAAAATTCCAGTCCCATTTTCTTCCAGCTCACACTCAACAAGCTTAGCCCATGTGACCTGCATAATAAAGTCCATGGTCATCTCATGTGTTCTCATTTGACTATGCCTCTTTCCATAGGCACTTGGGACAGGGAGCAGGGATATTGTGATGGTCAAATTACTCTTAATTGATGCTGTTGTAATCCTTTCTTGATTTCCACTGCTTCTTTGGGTAACTCTTTATAGCCACTGTTGCTCTCTGTAAGGCTGGCCTCTACCACTGGGCTAGATTTGGGCAATGAAGGGGAAAAGGGAAGCAAAGTTCATTGTAAGGTTTGGGGGTCAAGAAAGATGACATTGATGGAAATGGACAAGCTTGAAGAAGGAAAGTGAGCTGACTCATGGTATACATAATCCAATGGAGATGATAGAAGCTTCTACTTTGTGACTATAATGGAAATACAGTAACCTTTTACATTATGGAACTGATGTGTTCTACTTGTTGGTTCTAAAATGAACCCGGTTTTCCTTTTAATTACTATTGTAAACTCAGGGATGTATCCCCACAAGAAAAAGGAAAATCCTCAGAAGATTCAATTAAAGATTTTTGGTGAAGATGTAGTTGTAATGGTGGCCAGCTTCCTAGGCCCTATGGGATTTGTTGTCGCACTTAGTAGTTCACTTTTCCTTCACTGTAATTTTTTGACTCTGGGTCTCCCCTTGGCTTTCAGGCCCATTCCTGCTCCCTTTGGGATATAAGTTAGTGCAGTGTCTATTATTGGAGAAATCACTGCAAACCTCCTAATACACTGGGAGTTTTCTGACTGGCTTTAGAAGATGTCACATGTGCAGTCAGGTTTTACATGCTTACTCTACTGCCATTTCTCACTTTTGGAACATTTCTAAAAATAAGGCAACCTACTCAGAGTATCCATGAGGGATAACTATGACCAGCATCCTTTTATAATTGCATGAACAAAAGTCCCTCCCCCACACACAAATCATCTGGAGGTATGGCATCTTATATTTCAGCAGGCACTTATGTCCTATAGATTTGGCCTTCACTGTGGCTGTATAACATCGATTAGTCTATTATGAAAGCTCTCTCTTTTGGAGAGAATTTTGAACGAGTTATCAGAAAAGCCATTTGGGCAAATAGTGAGTTATGTCCCTAACTCTGCCCCCTGAGCAATTTGATCTTGGGTACCACAGGAAGTTGCTGAGGTTTGGGAGAGCAGCATACACAGATGACAAGAGGAGATTGAAGAACCCAGGAACACCTCGGGAAAGAGAGGAGGCATAAGGAGGGAAGAAAAGGACACTGGCAAGGATGAAATTGCTTTAGAAATATTTGTGCCCTGGTTTCTGTGCAGGAACCCTTTAATACCAATCCTGTTGAGAAGTCTCAGTCAATAAAGTATCACCTCCTGAACTCTCAATTTATAGCACCAGCACTTTCTCTAACTTTGTTACAGTAGAAGGAAGGAGTCATGTTGGTACAAAACACTATTACAGCTCTTCTTGAAAAGTAGAAAACGTTTTTCACAAATTCTTCCCTTCTCATTTATTGTCACTACCATTTTTCCCCTGACAACTTACATTCTCAGCCCATGCATAAAATCAGTATATAATTTTAAATTAATTGACGATGGCTGAGAGCTCAAGCATTTAAAGAGGGGAAAGGAAAGCATCCCATCTTGACAATGCTGGGAGTGAGGGTTGGAAGCTTGCCAAGGAGGTCCACGGAGCTGTTGGCAAAAGGGCTTTTGGTACTTGTATGACTATGGAGGACCCCCAAGACATTATCCTTCCTCGTGCTGTGGGATAGTCTTTGAGGTAATGGAAACCTAGAGGAGAGAGTTGAGAAAGAATAGAAAGTGTACAGCATAGTAATTAAGAGACAGGGAGTTAGTGAGTTAGGAAAACAAAGGTTGAATCCTTGATTTACTGATTACTATCTTGTAATATAATCCTTCTAAGTATTTCTTTCTGTATAACTATAAAAATATCCTCATAGAATATCTATGAGAAATACATAAAATTATATATATTTTTATATACCATACAATTATGTAGAATTTTTAGTTGGCACAAGGATTGACATAAATACTTCCTTATAAATTGTAATAACCTTAACTATTCTTATTATGGGGTATAAAACCAGTTCTTCACCTTACTTTAGCTTTCATTCCACTTGCCCATATATGATGATGTTTAAGCATCTAAAAAGGGCCCTTCTATTTAGCATCTTACGTTTCTGTTCAAGATTCTCTGACTGTTAGATGTAAAAGGAGTCTAAGTATCAAAGTCTGGCAAATCAGAATTCAAATCAGTGCTCTATCATTTATGAGCCATAGAACCTGGGGCAAGTTAGCTCTCTAGGTCTCAGAGTCCACCTCTGGATAATGGTATTATTTCTTATTTCACAGGTGGCTGTGAAATTTAATGAGGTGAAAAGTATTTAACTGTGCTGAGTATATTTCATGGCATATAACCTGTACTAATCAGGGTTTGGCAAACTTTTTCTTTCAAGGACCAGATAGTAAATATTTTAGCCTTTGCTGGTCTAACTATTCAACTTGGACGTCATAGCATGAAAGCAGCCCTGGAAAACATGTAAACAATTGTGTGAAGCTATGTTCCATAAAACTTTGTCTTGAAGAACCAAAACAACCATTGGGCTGGATTTGGCCCATGGTTTGTAGTTTGCAAATCCCAGCACTAAACCAATATTAGTTTCTTCTCCATTTCCCCAATTTTTCTTCTCTGAGATTTAGGCTTATCATATATCAAATAGAAAAAATAACACCTGCTGCAGTTTATTTATTGAGCATCTACTGTGCACTAAGGATTCAGTCAAGTGCTCTGAACAAGAGGATAAAGAAGACTTGCTTAAAGAGTAACAGAAAATATTCAATTTATCTAAGACCTTGCCTTATTGATTGTAAAATGATTTAATAATATTTATTTCATAGAGTTCTTCTGAGGATAAATTAATTTTTTTTATTTTTTAAAGTTTTATTGAAGGATATCATTCATCCATGAACATGCATAAACAAGTGTATATTAAAAGTTGTGAACTTACAAGATAAACAAGCATAACATCACACAGGTGTCCCATACATCACCCCACCACCAATATTGCATTGTTGTGAAATATTTGTTACAAACTATGCAAGAGCATCGTCAAAATATTACGACTAACTATAGTCCATATCTTACACTTGGTATATTTTTCCCCTAACTCACCCTATTATTATTTTTTGATATATTTTATTACAGAGGTTGTGAACTTACAAAACAATCATGCACATATGTAGAATTCCTATACAATGCCCCTTCACCAACACACCACACCTCATGGAATATTTGTTACAGATTATGAGGTAATATCAGACTCTTACCACCAACCATGGTCCATGGCTTACATTTGGCACACATTTTCCATACTCCCCCATGATCAACACAGTACATCTTTGGCATTGATGCAAGAATATTACAGTATTGCTGTTAACCACAGTCC
>PVKH010039908.1:0-11127 GCA_004027955.1 Chaetophractus vellerosus | reverse complement strand
AAGTGATTTGAATGGACACTTCTCCAAGGAAGAAATACAAATGGCTAAAACACACATGAAAAGATGCTCAACATCATTAGCTATTAGGAAATGCAAATCAAAACTACAGTGAGATACCATCTTATACCCATTAGACTGGCAGATATTAAAAAATAACAGAGGACTGTAAGTGTTGGAGAGGATGTGGGGGAATGGGAACCCTCAACCACTGCTGGTAGGAATGTAGAATGGTCCAGCCATTGTGAAGGACAGCTCAGTGTTTCCTCTAAAAATTACCTATAGAACTGCCATATGATCCAGCAATTCCACTTCTGGGTATATACCCAGAAGAATTGAAAGCAAAGACACGAACAGATATATGCACACCAATGTTCATAGTGGCATTATTCGCTATTGCCAAAAGCTGGAATCAACCCAAATGCCCATCAATAGATGAATGGATAAACAAAATGTGGTACATACATACTATGGAATATTACTCAGCTATAAGAAGGAATACAGTGCTGACACACGGGATAACTTGGATGAATCCTGAAGACCTTATGTTGAGTGAAGCAAGCCAGGCATTAAAGGACAAATATTACATGATCTCACTGAGATGAATTAAACAAATTGAGCAGACTCAGAGAGCTATTGTCTGGAAGACAGGTTTACAGGAAATAGAAAGGGAAAAGCCAATGCCCATATGGATATAATCTATGATATGGTGAAAGTTTGTAGTTGCGCATTGAAGGTATTTGACAGGACGTTAGTGATATTATTCATTTGGGAGGTGCATGTTTTGACAGGTGGCATTACTACCAAGCACCAACTAGCAATGCAACTGGGAAAAGACCTTGAAAAAAAGGGGGGAAATGAGTTTATATGGCTAAGAGACTTCCAAATTAGTTGGGAGGTCATCCCAGAAGTAACGCTTCTACCTGTCTCAGCAGGATCTCATAGACTCCAAAGTAGACACTACACCCAAATAGTAGGGCTCCTGAGGACTCTGGAGACACCTAGGTCCTATGGTAATGGCAGATAGCTTTGGAGTTTGGTGCCTTGCCTATGGGCCCTACTTTGGAGTTTATGCTCCCAAGTGTGACAGAGTTTGACTCAGATGTGAATTTTCTACACATGCCTCTACTATTCCTTTTATTTGAATCTATAGTTGGTGGGGGAGTCAGTAGGAATATGTCCAGGAGACTTGAGTCTTTGGGCTGTCCATGTGCCAGCTGGGCCCTGAGCCTCAGTGGAGTTGCAACACCTACTCTCCAGTTCATTAGACTCACCCAGGACAACTAACAAAGAGGTAAGAATGGACAACCACCATACCAAGGAACAGAGAGTCTACAACTGCAAGCAAGAGTCCTATCCATCAGCCATATGAGATGGAAGACTCCTCTCAATTAGAGGTGGAGTGGGCATCACCATCCCAGAATCCTCAGGACTGGGGAATGAACTATGGACTAGAGTGAACTTACTGTTATATTGTGATGCTAGCAATGGAAGAAATTATATCATTGATGTGGAGACAGTGGCCACTGGAGGTGCTGAAAGCAGGGAGAGGGAAAGAGAAGTATAATATGGGGCATTTTCAGGACTTGGAATTGTCCCGAATGACATTGCAATGACAGATACAGGCCATTATATATCCTGCCATAACCAACAGAATTGAGTGGGAGAGAGTGTAAACTACAATGTAAAGTATAACCCATGCTTAGAGGCAATGCTCCAAAATACGTTCATCAATTGCAATGAATGTACCACCCTAATGAAAGAAGTTGTTAATGTGGGGAAAAGTGGGAGCTGTGGGGAGTGGGGCATATGGCAACCCCTTACATTTTTTAATGTAATATTTTATGTAATCTAACTATCTTTTAGAAAAAATAAAATGCATGATTTTATTAATCATTATGATTTAATAAATGCATCATTGTTGTGCATCCATCACCACAATCAATTTTAAAACACTTTCATCACTCCAAAAAGAAAAACACCATACTCCTTAGGAGTTACCTCTCAATCACTCTATGCTTCCCCAGTACTACATAACCATTAATCTAATTTTCTCTAAATTTATATATACATTTTATATAAATGGCTGTATATACACTAATAAGCTTTTTTTCTTGTATTTATACTATTAACCACAATCCTCGTCTACCACCAATCACTGTTATATACAGTCCCTAAATTATCCTCTAGCTTTCTTTCAATTGACATTAACTTCCCTAGCCAAGCCCTTTCAGGAACTATCACATTTATAAATTAGCAGTGTTAATTGTCCTCACTACAATGTGTCACCATCAACTCTATCCATTTCCACACATTTGCAATCAATCATATTAAGCCTTCTACATACATTCAGCATTATCGCCTCCTTCTTAACCCACATGCTGTCTCCTAGTAACCTACACTCTAGTTTAACTCCATGAGTTTACTCACTGTATTTAGTTCATATCAGGGAGATCATACCATATTTGTCCTTTTGTCTGGCCTATTTCACTAAACAAAATATCCTCAAGGTTGCCATATGCATCACAACTTCATTTCTTACAGATAAACAGTATACCACATTTTGTTTATCCATTCATCAGTTGATGGACATTTGGGTTGAATCCATCTTTTAGCAATTGTGAATAATGCCACTAGGATCACTGGTGTGCAAATGTCTGCTCATGTCCTTGCTTTCAGATCTTCTGAATATATTCCTAGTAGCGAGATTGCTGAATCATATGGCAGATCTTTATTTAGCTTCCTTAGATACCACCAAACTGTCTTCCATAGAGCCTGTACCATTATACATTCTCCCTAACAGTGAAGGAGTGCTCCTATTTATCCACATACTCTTCAGCAATTGTACTTTTCTGGTTTTGTTTTCCCCAATAATTTCCATAGTGTAAGGTGTGAAATTTCTCATTGTACTTTTGACCAAGTTACACATTTCATACGAAGTATTTAAAAGGATGTACTGGATGAGACTTTAGAACAATATTCTACTTTAACTTCTTCTCCAACATATATCACATTTTCAGAAAAATATTCAAGACACACCAATATTTAATCGAATTTCTAAATCAGGATCATGCTGTTTCTGGGGGAAGATGTTTGAGTAACTTTGAAAGTTTTGATATAAAGTGCAGAATATGTGGAAAATAGTGGTAAGCAGAAAAATAAATCACCTATGATGTCACTTCTCAAATAAAACACTAATATTTTATATGCTTTCTTTTAGAATTTTTCTTTTAATTTTTAAAAAATTATATATCCCCCCCTTTGTGCTTGTTCTCACTGTGTTCATCTTCTGTGTTCTTCTGTGTCCGCTTGTCTCCCCCCGCTGCGGCGACCTGCCGAGTCAGCTCACTGCATGGTGGCCTGCCCTGCTTGTGGGGGCTTGCCCTGCCCACGGCGGCTTGCCTTCTCAAGGTGGTCTGCCCGCTCGAGGAAGCCCCGGGAACTGAACCTGGGGCCTCCCATGTGGTAAACCGGCACCCTACCAATTGGGCTACAGCCGGCCCCTCTTTTAATTTTAAATATTTTTAATTATGCAGTTTATAAAATTATGATTCCAGATCTTCATATATGATTATAGATTATGATATTTTCCATGGTATTAAGTCTCACAAAAATATATTTAACAGCTGGATAATAATGCAATTTTAGATGCTGGCTTCAACATGATCCTATTATTAGCTATGTAGAGTACTTCCTTTTTCTTTTTCTTTTTTTAATGATTTCACATATCTTTGCAATTGCTCTTGACTGACTCAAATATTCTTCCCTTAGCTCTCTGAATGACTCGATCTTTTCTCATTCCTTTAGCTCTCAGCTCAAATATCATGACCACAAAGAGATCTTCCCAGAAGACCCTACCTAAACTAAAGAAGAACCCTTCCTTCACCAACACTCTCGTTCCCCATTACACATCAAATGTAACTATCACTGGGGTTGGAAAACAATGGGCAAATCACTTAATCTATTTAAGGTTCATCTTTCCTGTCTGTAAATAATGCTATCTTCCTAATATGCTTTGCAGTATAGTATATGCATAAATATTATAACATCCTACATGTTATGTGAAAATGATGGGTGATCTAAAATTGTCATATCAATATAATGTGTTATCATGATCTATTTATGGTGGGCAGCATATACTCCCACATGCGTACACACTCTATATTTTTGCCCAACAGGGTTGAGGAAAAGAAAACCTCCCACCCAGGCTTGCTCATTCTTTTTTATCTTAATTTTTCTGAATAAATTTTTGCTCTCAGAAATCAAATCAGTCTGACATTCCATCAAGAAAAGAATGGAATAAGTAGAACAAACAAGATATGAGGCCAAGAGCTTTATGTAGTCTTTACATGAAAAAGTCTGTTCCAAGAAAAAATCTTTTGTATTACAATTTTGAAATCATATTTCATGTACTCAATAGTTCGGCTGGTATTTTGCTTTTTAATGTAAATTCCATAGCCCAATTAAATAATTTAAATAATTAAATATTTAATAACTTAAAATAAATTAATAATTAATAGCTCAATTAATTATTTAAATATAATACATAAAATTCAATTTTCATATAATTTCCAGAAAGTACCATAAAACCTAACCACACCTACACTTCTTGATTACATTAATGGTAAGGTTCCTGAAATGTAGTAGGTAATTGAATGATTAAATCAAAATAATATTCTCAAGAGAAATAAAGAAAAAAACAGGAGCTATTATAACAGGCTATTAAAAACAGTTTCAGCATGTCCTTTTCTGCCATTTCAAACTAAATTAAATTCATAAAAGAGAATGAGTTAGTAGACAAAAGTAAATTTCTTCAAAAGTTAGTAGGCAAAAAAAGAGAAGACAAAAGTAAACTTATACAAAAAAGTTTCTTCATGAAATAAAAAAAAGAAACACTGATGTTTTCCTGAAGTTATTATTGGCCATCAAAGTCTACAATTATTAACAGTGCTTTATACTTTATTTTCTCCATCTCACATTTATTGTTTTGTTTAAATGATGTTCTAGATTTAGGACTTCCTTTCATCTTGGAGACTTTGTCCTCTCTCATGACAACTTTGTTTCCCTGAGAGTAAGTACATCATCTATAGATAAACGTGATCCTTTCACTTTTTATCAGTATTGCTAATAACTTTATTTTGATTCTGTTGGTAAACAGCTTCTTCACATAGTGGATCACTGTGACATTAACTGGTATTTAAGTCAAAGCTTAATTTAAAACTAAAGCAAACAATTAAAAAAAAAAGTAACCAAAACTCAACATTTGGAAGACATATATATTCAGGGTGTAATCTCAGAACACCTAAACAAAGTTGCCCCCCAAAATGGTACACCTTTCTTAGTTTGTCAGGCTGCTATGACAAATACCACACAGACGTTTGCCATAACAACAGCAATTTCTTGTTTCATAGTTTCAGAGGCTAGAAGTCCAAAATCAAGGTGTTGGCAAGACGATTTTCCCCCTGAAGACTGTAGCATTCTGGTGCTGGCTTACCACAATCCTTAGGGCTCCTTAGGTTGCATCTGCCTCCCTGCCTCCTATCACATGGCTATCTGTCTCTCTCTTTGTGTCTGCTCCTCTGGTTTCCACTCTCTTCCCATTTCTAACTCCTTCCTGTGGTTCTGTGTGCCAAAATTTTCTGCTTATAAGGGGCTCTAGTAATAGGAAATAAGGCCCACAATGATTCAGTTGGCCCACACCTTAACTAAAAAGAACATCTTCAAAAGGTCCTATTTACACATGAATTCACATCCACAGGAATGTAGATTAAGAATGTGTTTTTCATGGGGGTACATAATTCAATCTACCACAACACCCATGACAGATTAACCAGATATTCTGGAAACTTACTAATTAGAATTACTAATGGTAGTGAGATTTCATAAATGACTAATAACAACTATCTAATATTTGTACAGGATTTTCCTTAGTTCATTTAACTCTGGTATCTGATTTTCAATTATTAGATTTAACAATACAAAAATAAGTTCAGACTTTTTAGGTTAGTATTTGAGGCTTTCTATTTTCTTGCCCTAATCTCCCTTTCTAATTATTTTCATTATTATTCTCCCACAGGTGATTTGCTCTACAAGGAACATGTCCATTGTTTTCAAGCCTCTGTAACTTTCCTTGCCACTGCTATCCTCCTACTCAACCTCAGTGGTTCACTGCTGCATCTCTTGTGAAATCAATATTCAGCTTCCTGTATATAGTCAGACGCTTTACTTTGTTGTAAATTGAGAAGGGACCATGATTTTATCATTTCTGGAGTCATTATAGCCCTTGAATTTAGTGCTTTGCACTTAGTAGGAATATTTAGCCAAATACAGCTTAACTAGAAAAGAAAGAGGAACATTCTCAGAACTGATTGTTTGAAAGATATTAGTTTGCTTCAAAAAATGATCAAGACAACTCATTTATTTGGATTTAATCCTAAATTTTTCAGTTCTAATGATGCTTCTTCTGGCTTCTCATAGTTCTACTATTTTATAACTGCTCCCTCTACCTTTCTTTTATTCAATGTTTGTACTGCTTTCCTGTATGGTTAGTGCACTGGAATTAAGGTTTGAGCTTTGTAATGGTTTGACAGTTTTATCTAATTATGAATTCAAAAAATATAAATTGAATCATGCTTGAAAAACTGATCTGTTCACCTGGGAATAATTGGGTTATGATTAGGGCATTGACTGGGCTGTGTCAGTAGGGCATTGAGCTCCACCCCTCGGTGGGTGTGGTCTCAAGTATAAAGGGCAAGGCCAAAGAGAGAGGGAGAAGATTCGAGAAGCAGATTTTTGAGATGCAGTTCTGATGTTGGAGAGGGCCGTTCACCTGATAGTCTACAGCTGACCTTGTGGAGGAAGCAAGGCCTGGAGAGAAATGCAGCCCCGGCAGGAGAGGAACCCAAAGGCCTGAGCCCTGGCAGATGTCTGCAGCTGTCCTGCTCCAACACGTGGACTTTGGTGAGGGAAGAAACTTATGCTTTGTGGCCTGGTAACTGTAAGCTTCTACCCTAAATAAATATTCTTTATAAAGATCAACCAATTATTGGTATATTGCAAAGGCACTCCTTTGGCTGACTAATACAAGCTTTTATAGCCTGTTAGCATATCAAACATAGAAGTTTAACCTACAAGTTTTCTGGCTGCCACGTACTGTTTTGTAGCTCATGTCTTTGTGTAACTCATGTTATAGAATAGCGGCTCTACCCCAGCCTGGGGTCTGCAAGGCTTTCCATAGTTCTGGTTACTGGGAAACTAAGAAAAGTCCTTTGATATGTGTTTTGAAATATATGCAAAAAGACAGTCCTTTGCCAACCTGAAGTTTTTAATTTTAATGAAGTTCAGCTGATCAATCTTTTCTTTCATGCATCATGATTTTAGGATTGTATCTAAGGAGTCATCACCAAACCCAAGGTTACCAAATTTTCCCCTATGTTATCTTCTAGAAGTTTCACAGTTTTGTAATTTACATTTAGGTTTATGATCCATTTTGAGTTGATTTTTGTGAAAGGTATAAAGTCTGCATGAGAGTATTTCTTTCGCATGTGGATCTTCAGTTGTTCTAGCACCATTTTAAAAGACTAACCTTTTTTCATTGAAATGTCTTTGCTCCTTTGTCAAAAAATAAGTTGACTCTCTTTGTGTGGACTTATTTCTGGGCTCTGTATTCTGTTCCACTGATCTATTGGTCTATTATTTCACCAATAATATACTGTCTTGATCACTGCATCTTACAGTAAGTCTTGAAGTCGGGTAGTATTGGTCCTCCAATTTCACCCTTCTTCAGTATTGTGTTGGCTATTTTAGGTATTTTTCTTTCACTATAAATCTTAGAACCAATTTCTCAATATCCATGAAATAATGTGCTGTTATTTTGATTAGGATTGAATGACTCTATATATCAATTTGGTAAAAACTGACAGTTATTATTATTATACCTTTCCTATCCATGAAAACAGAATATCACTCTAGTTATTTAGATCTTCTTTGATTTCTTTTCTTCACAGTTTTATAGTTTACTTCATATAAAAGCTATATATTTGCATTTATATACATATACTTTGTTAGATTTATTCCTAGTATTTCAATTTTTTGGTGCTAATGTGAATGGTGTTGTGTTTTTAATTTCAAATTCCAAATGTTTCTCACCAGTATATAGGAAAGCAATTGACTTTTGTATTTTAATGTTAAATCCTACAACCTTGCTATAAGCATTTACTAGTTCCAGGAGCTCTTTTTTGTTGTTGATTAGGATTTTCTACATAAATGATCATATTATCTGTGAACAAAGACAGTTTTATTGCGTCCTCTCCAATCTGTATACCTTTTATTTCCCTTTCTTGTCCTATTGTTTTAGCTAGAATTTTCAGTACAATGTTGAACAGGAATGGTGAGAGGAGACATCCTTGTCTTGTTCCTGATCTCAGGGGGAAAGCATCATCATTAAGTATGATGCTGGCTTTATCAGCTTAAGTTCCTCTCTGTTCCTAGTTTGATGAAAATTTTTATCATGAATGGGTGTTAGATTTTCTCAAATCCTTTTTCTACATCTATTTATATGATCATATGATTTTTCTTCTTTAGCCTGTTGATGTGGTGGAGTACATTAACTGATTTTTGAATGTTAAATCAACCTTGATAACTGGAATAAAGCTCACTTGGTCATGATGTATAATTCTTTTTATAAATTTGTGGATTCAAGTTGCTATTATTTTATTGGGGATTTTTCCATCTAGGTTCATGAGGGATATTGGTCTGTTATTTTCCTTTCTTGTAATATCTTTGTCTGTTTTTTTTTTTTTTTATTTAGGATGATGCTGGCATCATAAAAGGGTTAGGAAATGTTCACTCTGCTTTTCTGGAAGAGACTGTAGAGGATTGGAATCATTTCTTCTTTTAATGCTTGGTAGAATTCTCCAGTGAAATCTTCTGGGCCTGATACTCTCTGTATTGGAAGGCTATTTATTGTTGATTCAATTCTTTAATAGCTATTGGCCTAGTTAGATTATCTGTTTCTCCTTGAATAAGTTTTGGTTGATTATATCTTTTAGAGAATTTGTCCATTTCATTTAAGCTATCAAATTTATAGACATAGAGTTGTTCATATCTCCTTATTATCCTTTAATGTCCATGGGATCAGTAGTGAGAAGAGTAATTTGTGACTTCTATCACTTTTTCTTGCTTTGTCTGGGTAGAGTTTTATCAATTTTACCAATCTTTTCAAAGAAGAAACTTTTGATTTCACTGATTTTCTCTACTGTTTCCCTGTTTTCACTTTTATTGGTTTCTAGTCTGATTTTTATTATTTATTTTCTTCTACTTACTTTGGATTTAATTTGCTTTTATTCTTCTGGTTTCCTAATGTGAATGCTTAGATTGTTGTTTTTACATCTTTCTTCTTTTCTTTTCTTTTTTAATATACTTTTTTTTTTAAAAAAAAGATACTTAGATTACATAAATGTTAAATAAAACATAAAGGGGATTCCCACTTGCCCTGCCCCCTACCCCTCCCACATTTTCCCACATTAACAACACCCTTCATTAGTATGGTACATTTGTTACAATTGATGAACACATTTTGGAGCATTGCCACCAAGCATAGATTATAGTTTACACTCTCTCCCACACAATTTTGTAAGTTACAGCAAGATATATAATGGCCTACATCTGTCATTGCAATGTCATTGAGGACAATTCCCGTCCCAAAAATGCCCCCATATTACACTGTTTTTCCCTCTCCTTCCCCTCAGAACCTCCAGTGGCCATTGCCCCCACATCAATGATATAAGTTCTTCCATTGATACAATCACAATAAGTCTATAGTAGAATACCAGTAAGTCTACTCTAGTCCATCGTTTATTTCCAATGCTGAGGATTCTGGGATGTGATGCCCACTCCACATCTAATGGAGAGTGTGCCTTGATCCCATGGGGCTGATGGATAGTATATCTTGCTTGCAGTTGTAGACTCTCTCTGTTCCTTGGGATGGTTTTTGTCCATCTCCTTGTTAGTTGTCCTGGGTGAGTTTAATGAACTGGAGAGTAGGTGTTACAACTCCATGGAGATTCATGGCCCAGCAGGCACATGAACAGCCCAAAGATTTAAGTCTCTTGGACATACACCTATCAACTCTAGTACTAACTATAGGTTCAAACAGAAGGGGCAGAAAAGCCATGCATAGGGAAACCACAACTGAGTCCAACTCTTTCACACTGGGGAGCATAAATCCCAAAGCAGGGTCCACTGGCAAGGCACACTATTTGAGGTAATATTTACTTTGGCAGTTAATGAGATCCTGCTGAGACATGCATAAGCTTAACCTCTGGAATAACCTCCTGACTCACTTTGAAGTCTCTTAGCCATATAAACTCATTTGTCTTTACCACTTCCCCTTTTTGGTCAAGGTCTTTTTCCACTTGCATTCTTCTCTTCTAATATATGCATTCTATGCTATAAATTTCCCTCTAGTCACTAGCTTTGCTGCATCCAACAAATTTGATAAGTTGTATCTTTGCTTAGTTTGAAACAATTTTTAACTTATCTTGAGACAACTTCTTTGACCCATAAGTTACCCAGGCATATGTTGGTTTAATCTCCAAGTATTTGGGGATTTTCTACCTATATTTCTGTTATTTATTTCTTTTTTGATTCCATTGTGATCTGAGAGCTTACTTTGTGTGATATTTATTCTCTTAAATTTGTTGATGTGTTTTATGGCCTAAGATGTGGTCCATCTTGATTAATATTCTATGTGAGCTTGAGAAGAATGTGTGTTCACCTGTTGTTAGATGAAGTATTCTATAAATGTCTGCTAGGTATAGTTGCTAGAGGGTGCTTACCAATTTTCCATCTGCTGGATCTGTCAATTATCACAGAAAGATGCTAAATCTCCAACTAAAATGGTGGGTTTGTTTATTTCCACGTATACTTCTAACAGTTTTTGCTCACATATCTGATGCTCTATTGTTAGGCACATATATACTAAGGATTGTCATATCTTCTTGTAGAATTTAACCCATTATCATTATGTATTGTCCCTTTTTATCCCTGATATTTTCCCTTGCTTGGAAATCTGTTTTTATTCCTGAGATTAACGCAGATACACCAGCTTTTTTTTTTTTTAAAGATTTA
>PVKH010039907.1:0-11116 GCA_004027955.1 Chaetophractus vellerosus | reverse complement strand
TATTAAGAAAAATTAAAGCCCTAAGTAAATGGTGGACATACAATGTTCATAGACAGGAAGACTCAGTATTATGTAAGTATCCCCAAGAAGATCTATAGATTCAATATAATATTAATCAAAATCTGAGCATTTTTTCAAGCAGTTTGTGTGTGTGTGTGTGTGCAATGATAATCAGATTCTAAGTTTTATGTAGCAATGCTGATGGTAAAGAATAGTCAAATTAATATTGAAGAAGAATGATGGAGAATTTACACCACCTGATGAAATTATATTAAGAAGGCATAGTATTTGCACAAGAACAGACAAAAACTAATGCAACAGAATAGAGTTCAGAAGTACAGCTACACATAAAGGTCACCTAATTTATGACAAAAAGATCTTGCAATGTTGGGTGGAAAGAAAGACATTTATGTAAATATTACAGGGTCAACTGGATATGGGAGGGAAAAATTAAACTTACCTCTACCTCACCCAAACACAAAAGTCAATTCTCATTGTTTTTTACCTAATCAATTAGGTAATATGGTTGTATTCTTAAACTTGAATACTGAAACAATAAAGTTTCTGGGAGAAAAGTTGCAAGAATATTTTCATGATCTTGGGCAAACAAAAATTTCTTATACAGGATACAAAATACACAATCATAAAGGAAAACAATTGAAAACTGGATTATGTTAAAATTTAAAACTTTTATATAAAATAACAGCATTAATAGAATAAAAAGGAAAGCCAAAGAGTACAAGATGATATATGTCATATGTACATCAGACAAAGATGTCATGTACAGAATACATAAAGAACACCTATGAATCAATAGGAGAAAGACAAACCCAATAGTAAAATTGGAAGGTACTTGAATAGGTATTTCCCACACACAAAAAAAGGATATCCAATGGCCAACAAACATTTGAAGAAGCACTTAAGATGCATACCCACCAGAATAGCTAAATAAAATGACAGAGCATGAAATTATGTGGAGCAACTAAAACTCTTATGCTTTCCTAGTAACAATTTGTTGCAAACACCCAACATACATGTTTACATATAAAAGGCATTCACAAGAATATTTATAGCAACACTGCTCATATAGCCCCAAAGTGGAAAGAATCCAAATGACTATCAACAATATAATAAATAAATTGTAGTATATTCCTCCCATCACCTACAATCAGCAATGAGAATGAATGAAGTATTGCTTCACCCAACAATGAATCTCAAAAACATAATGCTAAGCAAAAGAATGCATAATTAAAAGAATTCTGGGGGCCGGCTGTAGCCCAGAGGATAGGGCGCCGGTTCACCACATGGGAGGCCCCAGGTTTGGTTCCCGGGGCCTCTCCGAGCAGGCAGATCGCCTCGAGAGGGCAAGCCGCCGTGGGCGGGGCAGAGCCGCTGTGGGCAGGGCAAAAAGCCACCAAGGGCAGGGCAAGTCACCTGCAAACAGAGCAAAGCCGCCCACAAATAGAGCAGAGCCGCCCGCAAGCAGGGCAAGCCGCCTGCACAGTGAGCTGACTTGGCACATCGCTGCAACAGGGGGAGACAAAGCAGACACAGAAGAATGCAAAAATGAACACAGCACGAACAAGCAGAAAGGGGGGGATATGTAACAACAAAAAAAAAGAATTCCTACATATAATTCCATTTGTGTAAATTTCAAAAGTAAGAGAATTAATTTATGATACTAAAGTCACAATAATGGTTTCCTTTTGGGCAGGGGAATGGCTGGCAAGAAGAGAGAAGTTTTTGATCTGCCTGTTTCTTGGTTACATGGGCGTGTGAAGTCTGTGAAAAAACAGTGAGATATACACTTAAAGTTTGTGCACTGTTTTAATGAATGTTGTATTTCAGCAAAAGTTTGTTTTCAAATAATAACCGTGGTATTTTGATGACATGAGTACCTTTAGAAGAATGAAGTAATGGTTCTATTTTTAAATGTCATTATTTGCAATACACTGGGAAATTATATCCTTTGCCATTGTTGAAAATTTAGATGAAAATTTTAGATGCTAACTTAAAATTTTATAAGGGAATATATCATTTTTTCTCCATAATCTTTTAGTAGATATCTGAGAACAAAGTTTAAAGACCACTACCTTAGTGTGTGAAATTGACTAGAGGAGGCAGGGCTTTCCCAGATGCTGAGGATTAGGAATTGTGGAACTGTATATATTTAATCCTTTCCCAAAATAGGTCTCAAATCAGTCAAATGTTAGAATTTCTCTACAAAGTTGGTGGTATAAGTAGGTGAATGTCTCTGAGTAATTAAAAAATGTTTAGCTAGTTTAATGGCTCAATGTCATACCAGCGGGACTCTGGATCATCAAGCATCTAACCTGTGGGGCAGTAGGAAATATGTGGGCAGAAATATGTAGGGAAATACCCTAGGATGAGTAATGTGGGTTTTTTTGGGTTTTTTTTTCCTTCCCTCATTTCCTCAACATGTCAACAATGAAAAAGGAAGCAATGATAATGAGTGATAGGGAAATCAATCTTTGTACTGATCATATTCTTGCTTTCTAAGAAACTGTTCCTTGTTAGGTAGGCTAAGCAATGTCTTCAGTCTCACCTTTGAGCATATTTGGAGGTAGAGCCAAGAACTTATTCTGTATTCTTCCACTACAGTTACTTCCTAAGTCTACCTCCTGGACATATCACTCTGCTTCTCCTCCCCTCTAACTGCACTTGAAATCTTCAAGAAACTCCACATAAAATATAAGTTACTTCCAGGTTTTATATCTGGCTCTTAGCTGACATCCTCCATTCCCTCAACTCAAAATTTCTTCTTTTCCCACTTCATGTTCACCCCTTCACCTGTGATTACGATCTAATTTATCTCCCTGGCTTCCTGCTTCATCCATTATACCCTCCTTCCTCTACATATAATCAATGCTCCCACTTCCAATCAATTCTTCCCTTTTGTTTTAACTACAGACCAATCTTTCTGAAAGAACAGTCTGACCTTAAAAAGCACCACTTCTACCTCAAGCATTCACTATGTGAAATCACTGTCCCCCAAATTCTATGAAACTCTCATGTGAAAGCTGACCATTACCTCATGATGGGCAAATCCAAAGATGAGGACTGTTTCAGTCCTCATCTTTGACTCACTTGTGCCATTTTCCTCTGTAGACCAGCCTCTCCTCCTTAGGACTAGATTTTCTTTGATACCATGGAACTTCATGCCCCTATTTCTCATGCTCACCAGCTCCTTCTGTACCTTCACCACTTCCTCTTGTCATCCAAGCCAGTAAAAGAGGGAGGTCCTTCAGGCACTGGGCTGAGAATGACTCTCTTTGGACCCTGCTATCTTTCTGCCTGTCATCTAATTTGTGTAATGGCATTGGCCTTTTCATATATGAACTCCAAATAAATATGTCTCCATTTGAGACGTGAGGCCTGAATAAAGGGCCCTTGTTGACTCTTGAATCATTTATTTATTTATTCTACAAGATGAAGTTTATATGAAGTTTTTTGTGCTTATATGTTTGGCATTAAGTTGGAATGTTTCCAATTTTAAGTTACCAAGAGTAGGGGCAATCCATACTTAATTTACTAATGATGATGGGGTGGTTCTAAATTCATCTCCCTTACTTCTTAGTCTCTCACAATGGCATCTGAAGTGGCCATTTCCCCTAGTTATCCTAGTTTATCTCTAATGATTTGGTCCCTTGATATAGTGGCAACACACGTGAAACCAGTTAGAAAGAAACAGTGCTTCTCTGCAGTGTGTGAATCAGCAGCCACAAGTTTGCAGTTTAGAAATAGTTTTGGCAGATGGGGAAATTATCCTGAGCTATTTGGGACTGTTATCTCTGAGTGGAAAGAAGGAGTCATCTGAGGATGAGGTGGGGCAGAATGAAATCAGTGGAGAGGTGGCAATTAGGCTAACTCAACAACAACATGGGAAAGGTTAGAAACAGATATTCTGCTGAAACTGAATGTAGTTAAGAGCCAGAAAATTCCTGGGAAACCACATAAGCCAAACCTTTTATTTCACAGATAAGGGGCCCAGAGAGGTTGTTATTTAGCCTGAGTTACACGAATAAGTCAATGGCAGAACCACAACAGGACTCCACATCTTCAATTCCAAGTTCAGCGTTTTTTACTTCACCATGATTGCTCAGAATGCTTCCATTACAGTCTGCTGAATATTAACATGATGGTTTCCACTGTCAGATCTTTTTTACTTAGAATTCTTTAAAGTACTATCAACCAAACACTAAGCAACACATTCACAGTAAAGGAAAGAAGGCAACAACTTTTCAGAAGCTAAGTTGCCATGTGGTATGTAGACTTTCTCTTCAACCATATTCTCAACACCATCCTAGATGAGGCAAAACATGTCCTACTGAGTCAGCTGTGTTCCAAGCCTCACACTCCCTTGACCCTCACTTCTACAAATCACTCCACTCCCATGGCCACAGTCCAGAAACTGCCATTATCAGCATCTGCGAAATTTCACTAATTTCTACTTCCATTTCTTTCACTTCTCATACTCTGTCTATGTCTGCTCTGTGAAACATCCAGTCCCACTATGCCTCGGTACTCTTCCAAACTTCTCTTGGGTTCAATTTTCTCACCCAACTTGGTCTCTATACTCAACAATTCCAACTGCATCCTTGCTAGCAACTTTGGGTCCGTAACTTCCATGAGCTCTGAGTGTTGGGTACAACAATTCATAGACTTCCTTTAACCCCATCATACCCATTTCCTTCCTCCTGACCTGCTGAGCTCAGTTGAGAAAGTACCATAGCTATGTCATTTTGTCACTAGTGCACATTTATCATTTACACCTCACCTAGGCCCTCATTACAGTCCATTAGTCTTTTTTACTCTTGGCCTTTTTTCTTATTTCCCATATATCACTAGTATTAGAATTCCCTAATTCTTCCTTCTGTCTGTCTCCCATCACTCTCAGAGATAGATCCTATCTCCCAAAACACCATGAAAGGACCTATCAGGTATAAACCACATCAACTTCCACCTTCCCACCTCCAAACAAACATATCTCCACCCATCTTTACCTTCTTTAATCCTCCTCCCAAACCTGTGCAGCTATTTAGATATAAATGTCTGTACTTTCTCCTTTCCAGCTATGTCCTCCTGTCCCAACTTATAGATATTAAAAATAATCATATCATTGGGAGAAGCTAAGCCTCCCTCTTGGCAGGTGCTGATTGAATGCTTCAGTCTAACTTTTCTGTAGATTTTACACACACACACACACACACACACACACGTGAATTTAAGAAGTCTGTATAAGTTGGTATGGTAATTTGGAATTGTATGTACTCCCAGAAAATCATGTTAAATTTAATCCACTCCTGTGGATATAAACCTATTATAAGTGGGACCTTTTGATGAGGTTACTTCAGTTAAGGCATGGCCCAGGGTGGGTCTTAATCCTCATACTGGAGTCCTTTATAAATGTGTTGAATACATAGAGAAAAAGAGAAATCCCTGGAAGCAAGAAGCTGAAAGCAATGAAACCAGAAGAGAAGGGAGAGACCAGCAGACGCCGCTGTGAGCCTTGCTATGTGGCAGAGTAACTGAGCAGCCAGTTTTGGGGAAGAAAGCATTACCTGATGATGCTTTGATATGGACATTTTTCTCAGCTCAAAATGGTAGGCTTGTAAGCTAATGATTCCCATTGTTTAAGCTGATACCATTTCATAAAGTCTCCTTTCAGCAGCCTGCCTTAGCCAGTAAAATTAATGTCTTTATTTAGCAATGAATCATCTTAAGAGACATCACATGATGGTGTACATTAGGTATGCTATTTCTGCACAGTCTCTTAATGGGCAATTCATACTAGTTCCACCAGTAATGAAATGCTGAGTCTTAGCAGTTAATAGCACATAGTTAAACTACTGACATCACATTAATTGGGAGTTTTCCAAAATTCCAACCTTTTTTATTTCCAGAATTTCCAAATCAGCAAAGCAGCTTTGGAGGTCAGTTTATAAGGCACTTGTGATACCTATGACTTAGAGTATGTTTTCCAAAATTTATCTATTTTTATCAATTTTATTATTACATATTAAGAAAGCATAAATCTATCCAAAGAGTACAATCAATGGTATTCAGTGTAATCACATATATGTGTATTCATCACCCCAATCATTCCCAGAGCACTTTCATTATTCCAATAATAATAATAATAATAAACAAAAAACAAATAAATCTCATCACCTCTCAATCTCTCTATGCATTGCCCGCCATACATAGTTGCTATTCTTTTCCCTTCTCTCTTGTATATTTGGGTTTATATTTTGCAAAAACAGTCTTATATATGCAATATCCCCCATATTCATGTTTTACATAAGGTTTTACCAAATCTTATAGTCTCATGTTACAGTTTTTAGCTTTCCTTCTAGTAATATACATGACCTTAGACTTTTCCTTTTAACCACTGTCATACCCATATAATAGCTAGTTACAAACACCATGATATACTTTCACCATTTCTATTCATTTCCAAAGATTTACAAACAATCTTTTTACCAGTTCTGCACAGATTAAACCTCAGCTTTCCATTCTCTACCTTCCTTCTATTTTCTGGTGACCTATATTCTAATTATTAACTCCATGAGTTTACACCTATATTTAGTTCATAATAGTGCAATCATACAGTATTTGCCCTTTTGTGGCTGGCTTGCTTCATTCAACATAATGTCCTCCAGGTTAATCCATGTTATCACATGCTTCACAACTTCATTTCTTCTTACTGCTGCATAATATTCCATCATGTGTATACACCACAATTTTTTAATCCATTCATCAGTTGATGGACACCTGAATTGTTTCCAACTTTTGGCAATCGTGAATAACACCACTATGAACATCAGTGTGCAGATGTCTATTTGTGTCTCTGCTCTCAGTTCTTCTGGGTAGATCCCTAGTAATGGTATTGCCAAGTCACATGGCAAGTCTATACTCCACTTCCTTAGGAATTGCCAAACAGTCCTCCTCAGTGGCTGTACCATTGTACATCCCCACCAACAGTGAATACGTGTTCCTATCTCTCCACATCCTCTCCAGCATTTAATAGTGGCCAGTCTAATAGGTATGAAATGATATCTCATAGTTTTGATTTGCATTTCCTTAATTTCCAGTGATGTTGAACATTTTTTTCATGTGTTTCTTCGCCATTTGTATTTCTTCTTTGGACAATTTTCTTTTCAAGTCTTTTGTCCATTTTTTAATAGGGTAGTTTGTCCTTTTATTGTTGAGTTGTATGATCTCTTGGTATATCATGGATATCAAACGCTTATTAGATATGTGATTGACAAATATTTTCTCCCATTGAGTTAGCTGCCCTTTCATCCTTTGAGGTGTAAAAGTGTTTAATTTTGAGAAGGTCTCAGTTTATCTTTTTGTTGTTGTTGTTGCTCGTGCTTTGGGTGTAAGGTTTAAGAAGCTACCACCTACCACAAGAGCTTGAAGCTATTTTCCTACATTTTCTTCTAGTTTTATGGTTATTGCTTTTATATTTAGGTTCTTGATCCATTTTGAGTTAATTTTTGTATAAGAGTCTTCTTTCTTTCTTTTGGATATGGATATCCAGTTTTCCCAGCACCATTTGTTGAATAGATTGTTCTGGCCCAGTTGGGAGGATTTGTCAAAATTCACTTGACTGTAGATGTGAGGGTGTTTTTCTGAGTTCTTGATTCAGTTCCAGTGGTCAATGTGCCTGTTCCAGAATTCATTTTTATTGAGCAGCAATTGCACACATGCTATTTCCCCAACGAACACCATTTCTACTGGAAGAAATTAGTCATCTGCATGTCAGGAAAATGGGCACCTGGATGGCCCAGGATCCTGGCAGAAAATACATCCTATATTTCACATAGGAATGTTGAGAAAAAATACAAAGGCATGATTTCCCAAAAGTTAATCTCAGTATTTGTCCGTTTTTATCAGAAAAACATACATGTGCATTGGAGTCCTTCTTGATTTAGGGTACATTTAGGCTACCATTAAACCCATAGGTTAGGGGCAGGGGATCCAATGCACTTCATTCTTTGGTTCAATCATGGCATTTTCAGTTTAGATTTTGTGTGTGTGTGTGTGAGGGCGCAAATGGCGGTGAATAGTGTGGTGATGGCCCCCAGGCATAGGGTGAGTGTTAGGACAAGTTTGTTGTTTTGTAGAAGTGGGTAGAATCGCACTGGTGACCACTGCTATGTCTGCCTTTCATAAATTTTAGAAAGACACACACTCAGACTTCCTAAGCCTTCTCCAGGAAGTGGATCCTAACCTTGGAGGTCATCAATCTGTAGAAAGGGGGTAAAATGGAGAGACTAAGAACATTTGTTATCATGTTATATCATGCCTTATTTATAACCTACTTTTTGTTTTTGGCACATGACATGGTGTCCACAGCTGGACATCTTTCCTGAATTTGTTTGGAGCTAATAGATGATTGCTCCTGAGCCAAGCCCCCATGAATGGTGCCTTTTGGCAAAGCTATTTTGCTCCATGTCAGGAATAACTTTGCATAACTCATTATTTTTCTTTATTGTGTCTAAATAAAGATGCATGTCATCTGATTGCTCTGAAGTAATGCACACATGCTCTTAATATGGGGAGCAATTGCAGGGGGCTTAGGAGAACTTAAACATCCAATCTCTTGCCTCCTTTCCCTCCACCACACCAAAAAAAGAGAAAGAATAGGAACAAAGTTTTCTTTAATAGGCGTTAACAGGAAGCTCTTAATGGTTTCAGGTAGGGTTCAGGGATTCTTTGCATGTGTGTTTAATATTTTAAAAACTGCCACAAAAAGGAAAACCTTTGAAGAAAGTTCGACCAAGCTTAGGAAGACTTGATTATGAATATTTAGGACCCAGGGCACTTTGAAGGCTCTGAGAAAGGAAAGAAATCCATGATTTTGTACTTACTGTCAGTGTTTCCACTGATGTTGCTGTGGTCTGAGCACCTCTGTATACCAGATTCCAGAAAAAGAAATGTAGCAAATTAAATGCGGCTCCAGTGGTTTTGGACCTGGACCAATAAGTTATCTTTCTAATGCACTGAAGGAAAAGGTCTCCTTTATATTACATTGTTTCTGTAATGATAAAGGCAGTAACAGCACTGAACAAAAATGCACCAACAAAATCTCAGGTTTTTGGCAGCCAGGTTAATGTCCCCGTGTGTTTGGTATGGAGTTAGCACTTGGCACAGTTGGATTCACCGACTCCTGGGTTTTAAAAGCAGCCCCCTTCCCCTATTCTCATGCTTACTCTGACATTTTCTTGGCTTTAGCTGAAATTTTGACACACAAATCCCACTTGTCAAATGATATTGTTAAACAAGCATCCAAGTGTCAGCACATGGCCGGATAGTCTTGGGACTAGAGAATAGAATGAGGAACACCTCTAAGGGCTTTCATCTGCCTCCAGCCATCTGCAAGTAATTTGAAACCGGTTTCTAACCAAGCTAGGTTACTTGGCCTGGTAACACAGTCACAGCCAAAAGAAAGGGCCAGAGTCATCAAAGCCTGTTAACTCTTCAATGAGTAGGTAAAACTGTGTATTTTTTAAAACCTTCCTCAGACAAATCCATGAGCATTCAGTCATATGGTCTTAAATCTCGTTAAAAATTCCACCAAGCCAGCTCTAGCCCATGAAGACATCACATATGCCAAAAACACCCCCAGTTCCTTGGCCTTACCTCTCTGGGCTTGCAAATAGCTGAGACCCTGATAAGACCTCTGTGACCCATCTTAAGTTTGCATCTCTGATGCTGCCCAAATGCTTAGGATAAAACAGAGACACAAAGTCAAGACGTGCAAAGTATGTTGTGAAGGAACAGGTATCTTCTTTACCTGGCCAAATCCATATAATATTTGTGATTATGATTTATTCTTGGTAAAATTATAGGAATTTCACAAAGAGTTCTGTAGAATGCCCACTCTACTGTGACACATAGAATGGAAACAACCTCTACACACACTTCATCCTCTCAGAAACTTCCCCTTAGCAGCTTCACCCCCAACTTGGTAGTTGTTCTCATAGAAATTAGGAATATCATAAAAACATGCCTAATTTAGTTGCCAAGTGCCTTTCAACCTTATCCCTGCCCTCACAGAAGTCATCTCCCTCAGATCTTGTGATGATTTGACCCTGTACGGAGCCCAGAAAGTATGTTCTTAAAGTTAATCCATTCCTGTGGGTGTGGCTCCGTTATAAGTAGGATCTTTGGCTGAGTAGGATCTTAAGATGTACCCACATCATTCAGGTTGGGTCTTAATCCTTTTACTGAAGTCCATAAAAGAATGAAATACAGGCAAAGAGAGAGAAAGCCATGGAAGCAAGAAGTTGGAAGCAACAAAACCTGCAAGAGAAGGGAGAGACCAGCAGATGCTGCCTCGTGGCAGAGGAGTCCAGGATCTTAGGCAGCCCATTTTTAGGAAGAAAGTATCATCTTGATGATGCCTTGATTTGGACATTTTCATGGCCTAAGAACTGCAAGCAAGTAATCTGATGAATTCCCATTGTAAAAGCCAATGCATTTCTTGGTATCTGCTTAAGCAGCTTAGTAAACGAACAGTTCCCAAACCTTGGCTTCACTATGGACATACTGATTTGGGATATCAGGGAGGTGGGGCTCCTCCCCCAGTAACACCGATGATTTATTTATTCCTCCTCTTCAGATATACTTTCCACTCTGGTTGTTGACTAGTCATACTCATTCTATTTACAAGTCCCACTTTTTAGGTTCCCTTCTTCCATAAAGCCTCCACCTACCATCCCACCTGAAAGAGATCTTGATCCTTAATGTTTAAGGCCTGGAGAATTCACTCAGCAAGCCCCCGCAATTGTCCATCTTGGCTGCTGGCCATGATCCATTCTCAGAAGCATCAAACCATTTTCCACATGACAGTCAAAGAGATCTTTGAAAAATGCATATTTAGTTAACTACTGAGGGCCTGTCATTGACCCTTCATGGTTCAGTCTTTCCCTATGACCTTCTGCTTCAGTTACATCGTTCTCCTCCAGCCTCTCTCCCCAGGTCTCTGAATGTTCTGTTATACCCTCCATGGTCTTTGCACATGCTGTTCCCCAAATGCTTATTACCCAAAAAGTAGACAAAGCATATTCTTAGAGGCAGCAAA
>PVKH010039906.1:0-11127 GCA_004027955.1 Chaetophractus vellerosus | reverse complement strand
TATATAAGTAACAACAGGTAGGAGATTAGCAATTTAATAAGATATTTTAAACTTGTAATGTTGAGTACTATTGATTTGAGCTCAAATAGTCTCCAAAAAGAAGCTTCAGTAATAACTTGATAACTTCTTATTAAACTCTTTTTTTTTTTTAAGATTTATTTTATTTTATTACATATCTCCCCTCCCCCCCGTTGCGGTGACGCGCCGAGACCGGTCACTGTGCAGGCGCGGCTTTCCCCGCTTGTGGGCGGCTTCTGCTTCCATTCATGGCCAGCTCTCAGTTTGCGGGTGGCTGGCTGCGCTCCATTTGCGGGTGACCTGCCCTGCCCGTGGCGGCTTTGCCCTGTCCGTGGCACTTTTTTGCCCTGCCCACGGCAGCTCAGCCCGCCCATGGCGGCTTGCCCTTCTCAAGGCGGTCTGCCCGCTAGGAGAGGTCCCCGGGAAATGAACCTGGGGCCTCCCATGTGGTATGCCGGCACCCTATCCACTGGGCTATATGGCCGGCCCCCTTATTAAACTCTTTGAATATAATGTATTTAATCTGCCTAAACGTTTTTTCTAAATGCACAGAATGTGATCTAAAAGATTAAAAAAAAAACCCAAATTCCCTTTACATGCTAAAAAATCTCTATATTAAAATATTCTCATTATGTTTTCAAATATGAATGATGGCCTCCAAAGTTTTTGCCAATTTTGCCTTTCATAGTTAAATAACCTATGACAGCTAATTCACAAATGTATCCCAGTTTCTATGTGGCAATAATTAAATTATGTATTTAGGTGTGTAAACTGAAGCAGGATGTATTTCCCAAAGGTGGCTGCAATAATATTAAAAATTGCAGTGATATTTCTGATCTTATCTAGCTTTCTCAATGCTTTTTTTTTTGCTTTACAGAAAAATCTTGAAAGAGTGGTCTCTACTATCTAGTTCCAATTCCTCTATTTTAATATTCTTTTTTTTTTACTTTTTTTTTTTTTTTTAAGGTACCGGGGCTGGGATTGAACCCTGGATCTTGTATGACTTTGTATGAACTACACTGGCTCCCCTGAGCTGGTTTTTTTATTTGTTTGTTTGTGGTTTTGTTTTTAGGAGGTACCGGGGATCGAACCTGGGACCTTGTATATGGGAAGCAGGTGCTCAACCAATTGAGCTGCATCTGTTTCTCTCTAATTCTCTCTTGAGAGCACTTCATTAAGGATTTTCTATCCAAACTTCTCCAGAAAGAGGAGCCCTCCTCTTACCTATCAATATATTTTTTAATGCAGCTGCTGATTTATTTACAGGATACCTTAATTCCTTGGATTTATTCCTAATTCTCAGTCCCTTTGGATGGATTCCTTCATTTTCTTGAGGTCTAGACACTAGAGGGATCACTCTAGGCCCTCTTCTCTTTTCTAAAATTCCTACTCTAGATAATTTCATCTTGCCCTATGACCCTATAGATCACCTCCATGTTGATAACTCCCAAAATGATATTTCCAGTCCTGACTTCAGACTCACTTTATTCAACTGCCTCCTCAATGTCTACTAGTTTTCTCTAACTTACATGTCCAAAATTATTTTTTACACTTTTTTCCCCAGTTATGCTCCTTCTACAGCCTTTCTGTTAGTTAAGAGAACTCCATCATTCCATTCACTTAAGACAAAGCTCTGGATTATTCCTGATACTTCTTGTGCCCTCTTCAATCCACCATAAATTCAGGCAGCTCTATCTTTGAAATACATCCAGAAGCCGATCACTTCTTAGCATCTGTATTAGTCAGCCAAAGGGGAGCTAATGCAAAATACCAGAAATCAGTTGGTTTTTATAAAGGGTATTTATTTGGGGTAGAAGCTTACAGTTACCAGGCCATAAAGTGTAAGTTACTTCCCCCACCAAAGTCTGTTGCCACGTGTTGATGCAAGATAGCTGCCAACTTTTGCCAAGAGTTCAGGCTTCCTGGGTTCCTCTCTTCCTGGGGCTCGATTCTCTCCAGGCTCAGCTGCTCTGCTGCTCTGTGTGCTTACTTCCCTGGCTCCAGCTCAAAAGTCCAACTCTCTTTTCTGCCATGTTATTTTTTCTGTGAGTCCCCAGCCCACCAAGGGGACCGAGGACTCAACATCCTACTGGTGTGGCCCAATCAAAGCCCTAATCATAATTTAATCAGGCCCAGGTACAGACCAGTTTACAAACATAATCCAATATCTATTTTTGTAATTAATAAACAATGCCTAACTGCTACAGCATCTCTCCAATGATCATCCCAATCCAAGCCTTCATTGTCTATCATTTTCCTTTGATAATAACCATCTCACTGGTTTCCCTGCTCCAATCTTCTTGCCTTATCACATTCTTTTCTCCACATAGTGATCCCTTTAAAATGTATGTCAGTTCATGTCAGTCTCTATTCAAAACCCTCAAATCTTATTCAAAGTAAAATACAAGTCCTTACCCTGGCCTATAAAAGTCACATGATCTTGACTCTCTGCGTCTTCTCGGAACTCATTTCCTACCTCTCTGACATGGTTCAAGCTGGCATCCTTGGTGTTCCTTGAAGACAGACAGAAGGCTGCCCCTTAGCCTATTAACTCGAACACTCTGCTCTCCATGATCAGTTTTGCTTGCTTATTTTCTTCACTTAGGTTTTGCTCAAATAGTAGATTAACAGAGAGGATTTCCTCTATAATATAGCATTCCTTTCACCCAACCTATCTTCTTTCTTTGAATTATATCATTTATAGCAAAGTCTTCTCTGATAATAGATGAGACTAAGATGCTCAAAGCAACGAAATTTCCAAGGATAGAGTCCTGATAGTTTGGAGTCCAATTTGGTTCTACTGTACCTATAACAGAGAGAAGGAGCCTAGTCCCAAGAAAAAGGGATTTTGTTTTTCTTCTGCACAGGCTGATATGCATGAAATTCTGACAGATAAATGTAATGTAACATTAAATTGAGGCAGGAATTCGTTAGTTTCTACGAAAAAGCAAACTTAGCTACATTGCTATTCTTGTTAACAATAAGTTCACCAACAGTGAGGTAACGCGTTCTACTTTTTAGTAGGAGAAACAAGCATAAAAATATATTGTGCATACAGCAGAAAAGCCGACTTCCACTCTGGCCATGATGAAGTAATGTATCAGGCTAACTTTCTGACCCTAAACAGCTTTAAAACTGCACAAAATAAATGAAGGAACTGCTTTCAGCATTGGACAGTAGGCAGCACAGGACAGTGATCTGTGGTCTGTGAGAAGGTAACCCATGAAGTCCACCCTACAGTGAACAGTCATCTGAGATCCATGAGAAGGAAGAAGCATGAAGTCAGCCTATGGTGGCCTTGGCTTTCTGCCTGGGAACAGTGCCCATCCTCGGCACGGGAAGGTGGAAACTCTGAGGCACTGATGAGAAAAAGCTTAGAGTTTAGGAGTGCTCAGGAGGTGGAATGTGAGGGTAGGGTCTGGGGAGGAGGGAGCTGTAGCACCTTGTGTGTCTTCACCCAGGGAGTCAGGAGTGTCATTTCTGCCCTAGTCAGAGACCCAGGTTCTAAGGATAGGTGGATTGGACCACCTCTCGGTGGGAAAGTGTCAGTGACTCATTGTAAAAAGTGCATGTGAGATGGGAGAGCTTGCTGTGGTCTTATGGAAAACACAATTTGCCATAATATTGGTTACGTTATTTGCAAATGGATGAATCATTCTGTCATGGGTCAGAGTCCCCGGGCAATTTTACATAAATATCAAGGCACACTTAATAAACATACACTGTGTTGGGGACCCGGGTTCCAGCCCTAGAGTCTATAGTCAGGTGCATAGAGAAAAGCAGGAAGTAAGAGAAGAAAAGGAATCTTCTCCTTAAATCTGCACCTTGTGATTGGTAGAGCCAACCCTGCACGCTCAAGGCACTGGAGAGGCTGGGGGTCTTCACCTAAGTTGGCAAGTACAGCCTTTGCCCTCACTGTATTACATCAGTTTTGATGCAAGCCCACCTCTGTACAAGGTAGACTCTGTTTCAAGATAGAAGCCTTGAGTGGCCAGAGTTGCTACTAACACCATTTCCTCCTCAGATGGCATGTTCTAATTTTATAATTATCCATTACTCTGCTATTCAGTTGTCCTCGTAGATTTGCTTTACTTTGAATAGGATTAAGTTTTTCTTCTGTATAACTGTCTTTGGATTCCAGCATTACCTGAAGGGAAAGATTCTTCACTTGCAGTAGGCCTTCTGCTTTCATCATTACACATAATCTTCAGTGAATTGCATTTTTCATGTCCCTGGACAAAAGCCTTGTGAAAGGAAAAGTGCCAGAATTAAGTAACAAAAGGGCTTTATTAATTGGTTTTGGCACACTTTCCAATCTAATTTGCATTTTTCTGGATATTTAACTATAAACATCAGAAAATATAAATACTGTGGATATCCAAATGCTGTTTATATTTTATATTTAAGTTAAACATTTATAAAGTTAACAATGTCAAGTTACTATTCAACTGGTACCATGATGAGGTAAAAAGAGGGCAAGAGAGACGTAAATTTTGGACTTCATCTTGGCTCCAACTAGTTGAGCAGTTATGGGCAGGTCACACCCCCTCCCTGCACTTGTAACTACTTATATATATTGTCCATGAGTGAGAACAGATCCTTTTTTAATGTCTGAATTTCTAAGGACTTATTACCAAACTTTCAAATGACTTATTTCTTTTGTCGTATCATTATTCAGTTTGAATTTTATGCAATTTCAACGATTAAAAAGCTGGTAATGTTTAATATTTTCAGTAACAAAATACAAGTGCGTAATGCAGGAGGTCAAGTCCAGGAAGGTTGATCGAATGTTTCGATATTCCAAAGAAACCCACATGGGAGGCCAGCAGGAATAGACGTGCCTGTAATACTTCCAGGACCTGGTGGAGCCAGCCAGGAGGTACCTCTCAGGAACTACAGGTTTATATAGGGAAATACAATGGAGGGAGAGTGCTCGTATAGAGAACAGAGTATTTTTGTGGCGTAGGTAATGGATATTAATGTGAACAGGTACTGTTAATAATAAACTTGACTATAACCTACATGCGTAAATACAGGTTAGACATCGTGTCCCCCATTTTACTGTCATTCCACCTGAGAGGGTCGGGTTGCTGACCAGTTCAACCTCAGCCTTCCCAGCAACCTAGACAGATAACTGATGGGAAGGGGAAGTGGGCTTTCTGTCTCCCCACAAAGTGAATTGGAAGTTTGCAAAAATTGTTTATATAATTTGTTAAATCCCTCTTTAAGGACACCTGACATAATCACTCGTAGATGTGATAAAACAAATACGTAGCTTTTTCTTTCCCTCAGTTTGAAACAGGTCCTTTAATTTATACGATTTTCCATGGGTGTTGATAAAAACATAACTTTTTTTCTGATTAGCACAGTCTTGATTTAAATGTACTTCAACAGAAATGTATGCATCATATACATTATACAAATAAAAACATATACACATATATATTATTACCATATACCGTGATGTGCTAGGGTCATATTCAGCCCCCTGCTTGCTGTTGTAAATAAAATGTTATTGGAACACAGCTGCACACAGTCACTTATGTATTGTCCATGGCTGCCTGTGGGCTACAATGGTAGAGGTGAGTAACTGAGGCAGAAACCACAGTGCCAGCTAAGCCTAAATTACCTGTTTTCTGGAAAAGTTTGCTGATCCCTGATTTGGGACAAAGTCAAATCCAAAGATGAAAGTCGAGATCTTAAGAGATCTTATCCTTACTTTAGGTACTAAATGAGGCTTCTCAAACAAAAACAAAAAGTCCTTTAGGTGGAGGGATTGTGGGAAGATGGCAGAGTAGGAAGCTCTAGGAATCAGTCCTTCCACCAAAACAACTACTGACCTGGCTGGAACTGTCTGACTCAACTATTTCATAACTCTGAAGCTTAATGGAACATTGTGCAGCATCCAGGGAAGAGCTGAAGTAAAGGATGGTACGTTTTGGTAAATATTGATAAATTTTACTCCCCTCTCCCCTCCCCCCAGTGGTTACCATCCCCCACTTCTCAATTGTGTGACAGGCAGCAATGGGAACTGCAGCCAGGGCTCCTTGGGCTATGAGGACCTAGTCCTCCAAAATCCAGGGGAGGGGAGTATCTGATCATTGATCACTACTTTGATCAGCTACTTCAGGTCACTGGGGATCCCAGTTCTGAAGGAAGCCACTGTTCCCAGCCCCTCAGGCAAAAGCAGCAGAGGAGTCTGTTTTAGTTACTTAACTGCTAAAACAAATACCATACAATGGGTGGGCTTAACAGGAATTTATTGGCTCATGGTTTCAGAAGCTAGGAGAAGTCCAAAATCAAGGCTTCAACAAGGCCATGCTTTCTCCCTGAAGACTGTGGAATTCTGGGGCTGGTCCTTGCCTTTTTCATCACATGGCAATGCACATGGAGATATCTTCTCCTTTCTCCTCTAGGTTCAGTTGGCTTCCAGTTTCTTCTCCTGTGACTTTCTCTTTCAGTGTCCAATTTCCCTTACCTTTTTCCCCATCACAGATTGATGACTCTAGCTCTCAACAACAACAACAACAAAAAACACCCAGCAATCTTGGTGGTGTGGGAGAACTAGATTTCTAAAGTTATAACAACATAATACTCAGAAAGTCCAGTTCTCAGTAAAAATTACAACACACCCAAAGAAAGAGTAAAGTATGGTCTATTCACAAGAATAAAAAGAATTTGCCAGAAACCATCCCCAAGGAAGTTTATACATAGGAAATATTAATCAAAGACTGTAAGTAAAATGTCTTAAATATGTTCAATGAGTTAAAGGAATCCATATAAAAAGAACTAAAGGAAACTAGGAAAACATTGTCTTGACAAAACAAAGAGATGGGAATTTTATATAAAAAAGGAACCAGCCACATTTTAGAGCTGCAACATACAGAATTTGAAATAAAAGGCCCATTAGATGGATTCAACAGCAGATTTGAACTGGCAGAAGAATCAATGAACTTGAAGATAAGACAAATGAAATTATCCAATGTGAGGAACAGAAAGAAAAAATAATGAAAAGAAATTTGCAGAACCTGAAGAACCTGTGGGACTCTATCAAGAGTACCAATATATGCATTATTGGAGTCCCGGACGGATAAGAGAGAGAAAGGACCAGAATAGTATTTGAAGAAATAATGGCAAAAAACTTCCCTAATATGAAGAAATATATGCATATATACTTCCAGGGTCATCAATGAACTTCAAACAGGATAGATTCTAAGAGATATATGTGAAATTGTCAAAATCTAAGACAGAGAGGATTTTGAAAGGAACAAGAGAGAAGAGCCTTGACACATATAAGGGATCCCCAATAAGATTAATAGTGGATTTCTCACCAAGAAACCATGGAGGCTAGAAGGCAGAGGGATGGCAAATTTAAGGTTCTTAAAGAAAAAAAAATTCAACCAAGAATTCAATATTCAGCAAAATTATCTTTCAAGAATAAAAGGAGAAATTAAGACATTTACAGATAAACATGAGCTTAAAGAGTCCATTATAGACCTGCCCTACAAGAAATGCTATAGGGATTCCTTCAGTCAAAAATAAAAGGGTTCTAGACAGTAATCTGAAACCACAAGAGAAATAAAGAACATTGGTAAAGGTAAGTATACAGGTAAATATAAAATCCTGTATTATTGAAGTTTTGGTTTGTAACTGCTCTCCTTCCCCCATGTGAATTAACAAGCAAATGTATAAAATAACCTTTTAAATATGTTTAATGAGCATACAATCTATGAAGATATGAGAAAATAACAAAATAAAGGGTGATGGTGGAGATATATAGGAGTAGAGACTTTGTATTTTACTGAATCTAGGCTGGTACTAATCAAACTAGGTTGTTCTTGGGCCATAAATCTGATAAGGTTTTACTATCCAGAATATATAAAGAATTCCTACAACTCAGTAACAAAAATACAAATATCTATTTAAAAATGGGCCAAGAATTTGAGAAGCCATTTCTCTGAAGATGATATTCAAATGGCCAATAAGTATATGAAATATGCTCAAAATCATTAGCCATTTAAAAATGCAAACTAGGGGCCGGCCATATAGCCCAGTGGATAGAGTGCCGGTATACCACATGGGAGGCCCTGGGTTCGTTTCCTGGGGACCTCTCCTAGCGGGCAGACCACCTTGAGAAGGGCAAGCCACCATGGGCGGGCCAGAACCGCTGTGGGCAGGGCAAAAAAGCAGCCACGGACAGGGCAAAGTCGCCATGGGCAGGGCAGGTCGCCCGCCAATGGAGCGCAGCCAGCCACCCGTGAACTGAAGCAGAGCCGGCTGTGAATAGAAGCAGAAGCCGCCCACAAGCGGGGAAAAGCCACGCCTGCGCAGTGACCAGCCTCGGCGCATCGCCGCAACAGGGGGGGGAGGGGAGATATGTGATAAAATGAAATAAATTTTTAAAAAAATAAAAAAAAATAAAAATGCAAACTAAAACTTCACTGAGATACCACGCCACACCTACTAAGATGACTATTATTTTAAAAACTGAAAATAAGAGGTGTTGGCAAGGATGCAGAGATATAGGGACACTTGGACATTGTTGCTGGGAATGTAAAATGGTGCACCCACTGTGGAAAACAGTTTATCAATTCCTCAGAAAGTTAAGAATAGATTTATCACATGACCCAGTAATTCTACTCCAAGGTATGATCCAAAAAGAATTGAAAGCTGGGACTCGGATAGATATTTATACTGCAATGTTCATCACTACATTATTCACAATAGCCAAAAGGTAGAAGCTACCCATGTGTCCTTCAACAGATGAGGAAATAAAAAAATGTGTAATATTCACACAATGTAATATTTTTCAGCAGTAAAAAGAGAGAGGGGTTACAACATGGATGAATCTTGAAGACATAATGTTGACTGAAATAAGCCAGACACAAGAAGACAAATATTGTGTGATTTATTGACTATCAAATACTTAGAATAATCAAATGCATAGAGACAGAAAGTAGAAGAGTGGTTACCAGGGGATGAGGACGGGAAAGGAATGGGGAGCTGTTGCTAAATGAGTCTGAGTTTTGGTTTGGGATGTGAAAATAGTCTGGAAATAGTGGACAAAGTTACACAGTATTTTCAATGTACTTAATGTCAAAGAATTGTCTGCTTAAAATGGTTAAAATGATTTTTTATGTTTTGCATATTTTACCAAAATTTAAAAATAAATTATTAAAACATCCTTTAAATTTATATTAAAGATACATTTAAAATGTATGTCATCAAAATGGGACTGGGTTTCAAGCCCTGGATTCAGATTTTCCCTAACTTCAAATACTATTTTCTGGTTTATTGATTTATTGGGGAGATCCAGATACTCTGTCTTTAGCAAATCATTTTTATTATGTCCTAACTAATCTATATATTACTCTTTAATAAATGGTGAAAACTAGCTTGGACTTTCAATACCCACCAATACCATCATTAGCTCAAATCCATCCAAATATCAGAGAAAAGAACTTTCTTCAAACTAAAGACTCTAATGCTATCTTACAAAATTTTCCTAGTTACTTCAAATCATTCAGAAAGTGACTTTTACAGACCATGTGAATTTTAGAGTCTAAATGAAATATTATCTTAATATCCTTTCATAGGTTCTGTTTTGATTTGCATGGCCATGACATTTTTTTCATGAATTACCAAAGTGGTATTGGGTGGTAAGTGAAAGATAACTAAAAATGAAGGCCTGAAAGATACAGATACCAAAAGCATGATATAATTGCTATGCAAAACACATAAGTGTAAAACTCAACAGAAATTTAAATGCAAAAAAACATTGAAATTAAAATTACATGACTTTGCATCTCCCTGAGGCCCTGTTTTAAGGTACTCGGGATACCTACTCATTTCCTTTCTCAGATGCGCTCGGCCAAAGTCATTTGAAACCGTCAGTGACAGGTGGCAGTCCCAGCAGGGAAGGACCATGTAGGCGGCAAAGATGACTTTACTTGTAGGCCATGCAGAAATTGAGTAAGCTTAATGTGGCTTGTTAGAAGTTTGAATAACTGACATTCTGACAACTCAGCAAGACACCATATCAGCGAGAATTAAATGGGCATGGAGATGGAGGTAATCTGAGGCTTATTTTCTCCCTTAAACATTAAGTGCATTTTCTAAGATGTTTTGATGACTTAAAAATTACTCCTGCAGAGAATATAATCTGCCACTCTAAATCATTTGCACATGACCTGAAGGATAGAGAATAAAAGGAATGTTAAGTATGTATCAAAGGTTATTGTTACTTTTATAACAGAACTAAATGAAGCAGTGTAAGAAAGCAGTCCTGTAGCTAGCACTAACATAAATGGGCAATTCTGCACTAAGAGCCACAGGGTAGGACTGTGCCTGTGAAATAGATCATTCTGACAGTCTTAAGTGCTTCATACACTTGAATATTTTATCTCTTCCCTATTTGTTAATATTTCCAGGCAAACACCAACATGATTTGGTCGACACCAGTCTGACGAGAGCAATGAAGCTGTGGCCAAAGTTCACTTAGTTTCTAAACCTGGTTTTCATTTGCTTGCTTTTCCAATAATTCTATTTTAAAAGTGCAATACCTCTATTCTTTTGTTCAAAATGAATCTGTCCTCATTATAGAAATTCAAACCTGACAGAAATATATAAATAAAAGGTGTAAGATCCCTTTGAGTAACTGTTCCTCTGCCCCAATCAGAAAACAACTGTTAATAATTTGGTGTATAGTGTTCTAGGCTTTGTATATGCATATACCAAGATAAATATAAACATAAAAATAAATACATCCACACATATATGGATGTAGTTTTTAAACAATTGTATTATAGAATCTATTTTGAAAATTCCTTTTAAATTTAGTAATAGTATATATAAGAAATACATATATATTTCTATTTTAGAACCAAATGATCTCCCTCTTTTATTTTTTCCCATTTTATTTTGAAGCAATTTTAGACTTTCAGTTGCTATATATTTGCAAAATAAATTGCAAAATAGTACAAAAAAGTCCACTTATTCTCTTCACCCAGTTTCCCCTGATGTTATCAATTTGCATAACAATAGTTCAATTATCAAAACAAAGAAATTAACATCAGTACAATGCCACTATCTAAAGACAGGGGTTGTTAT
>PVKH010039905.1:0-11132 GCA_004027955.1 Chaetophractus vellerosus | reverse complement strand
TTCTGCCCTGCCCACAGTGGCTCTGCCCGCCCATGGTGGCTCTCCCTTCTCAAGGCGGTCTGCCCGCTAGGAGAGGTCCCCAGGAACCAAACCCTGGGCCTCCCATGTGGTACACTGGCACCCTATCCACTGGGCTATACGGCCAGCCCCTGGCCAGTTGATTTTTGACAAGGCTGCCAAGTCTACTCAATTTGGCGAGAATAGTCTCTTCAACAAATGGCACTGGGAGAACTAGATATCCATATGCAGAAGAGTGAAGAAGGACCCCTACCTATCTCATACCTTATATAAAAATTAACTCAAAATGGTTCAGAGACCTAAATATAAGAACCAGGACTATAAAACTCCTAGAAGAAAATGTAGGGAAGCATCTTTATGATATTGTGTTAAGCAGTGGTATCTTAGACTTTAGTGCCAAAGCATAAGCAAGAAAAGAAAAAATTGATAAATGGGAGCTCATCAAAATTAAAAACTTTTGTGCATCAAAGAACTTCATCATGAAAGTGAAAAGACAATCACGGAAGCAGATATGGCTCAAATGATTGATTGCCCGCCTCCCACATGGAAGGTCCCAGGTTCGGTTCCCAGTGCCTCCTGGAAAAAAAATATAAATAAATAATAAGCAAAACAAATGAGAAAACCAACCAGGGATGCTAGTGTGGCTCAGTGGTTGAGTGGCAGCTTCCCACGTATGGAGTCCCAGGTTCAGTCCCTGGCCCCCTGTACCTCAAAACAAGCAAACAAAACAACTAAAAAAACCTTAGTGGTAGAAAATATTTGGAAACCACATGCGTGATAGGGGTTTAATATCCAGAATATATAAAGAAATCCTACCACTCAACAATAAAACAACTCCATTAAAAACTCCATTTAAAAATGGGCCGAAAAAGACATAAAACCAATTTTTTTTTTAAAATGGGCAAAAGACTTGTAGACATTTCTCCACAGAGGCTGTCCAAATGACTAAAAATCACAGGAAAGGATGTTCAACATTGTTAGCTTTTAGGGAAGTGCAAATCAAAACCACAATGGGGGGAGCTGATGGGGCTCCACAGTTGAGCACTGGCTTCCCACATATGATGTCTCAGGTTCAATCCCTGGTCCCAGTACCTCAAAAAAACAAAAACAAAAACCACAATGAGAAACCATTTTATACCCCTCTAGAATAGTTACTATTTTTTTTTTCTCAATTAAATGTACTGGATACATATAAATTTTTTTTATAACTTTATTTTGTAGATTTAATAATTGAAAATATAAGCAATTAACTAAAAAGTAAACACAGATGAATAAATAAAAACATTTCTCAAATGTACTGTATACATATAAATTTTTTTTGAATCAAATAATATGTTACACAGTATATTTGGTTCATAGTAATGTAGTTATACAGTATTTGTCCTTTTGTGTCTGGCTTGCTTCACTCAACATAATGTCCTCCAGGTTCATCCATGTTGTCATATGCTTTATGACTTCATTTCTTCTTACAGCTACATAATAGTACATCTTGTGAATAGACCACAGTTTGTTTATCCATTCATCGGTTGATGGATACCTGGGTTGTTTCCAACTTTTGGCAATGGTGAATAATGTCCCTATGAACGTTGATGTGCAGATGTCTGTTCGGGTCGCTGCTTTCAGTTCTCCTGGGTATATACCCAGTAGTAGTATTGCAGGGTCACATGGCAAGTCTATATTTAACTTCTTTAGGAACTGCTGAACAGTTGGAATAGTTACTGTTAAAAAAAAGTTACAAGCATTAGATTTGGAGAAATAGGAACACTCATTAGTTGCTGGTGGGAATATAAAATGGTGCAGCCACTGTGGAAGACAGTCCGGTTCCTCAGAAAACTAAGTATAAAATTACCATATTATCTAGCAATACGCAAAAGAATTGAAAGCAGAGACTCGAACAGATATTTGCACGCTGATATTTATAGTGGGTATTATTCACAATTTCCAAAAGATGGAAGCAACCCATGTCCATCAAAAGATGAGTGGATATACAAAATGTGTTATATGAGTATGATGGAATATTATTTAGTTTTAAAAAGGCATGGAGTTCTGATTCATGCAACAATATGAATGAACCTTGAAGACATTGTTAAATAAACCACACACAGAAGGGAAAGTATTGTATGATCTCACTGATATGAAAGTTAGAATAAGAAAACATAGTTTTGGAATCTAAACTGTAGGTTACCAGGGGCTGGGTTGGGGTAGAGGATGAGGAGTTAATGCTTAAATTGTGCGGAATTTCTACTTTGGTTAATTGTAAAGTTTTGGAAATGTACTGTGATGGTAGCACAACATTGTGAGGGTAATTAACAGCACTGGATTGTATATGTGAATGTGGTTAAAAGAACAAATTTTAGGTCATATGTATGTTGCTAGAATAAAAATTAAAAGATAAAATATAGGACTGTACAACTCAGTGAACCCTATTGTAAACAGTGGAGTATAGTTAATAGGACAAGTATAAAACTACTCTTTCATTAATTTTCACAAACGTACCACATGAACTCCCGATGTTAATAATAGGATGGTATATGGGGCAAAAATACACTATAACATAAAGTATGGACTGTAGTTAATAGTCATAATATTCTTTTATCAGTTGTAACAAAGGTACCACACTAATGCAAAGAGATAAGGGGGGTGGGATGTGTGGGAACACTGTATTTTCTACATGATTTTTATGTAAAGCTACAACTTTGCTAATTTAAAAAATTAAAAAGGAAAAACAACATATTTGAAATTTTTTAAAATTATGGTGTTTGGAGTGTGGTATTTTTTGGGGTTACTGTTTTTGTTTTTTAACCAAAGAAAATCCTCGTTTTTGATATTTGGTACAGGAGAAATGTGGTACCATCCTTAGTGGTTAGAAATTTTAAAAATTATATAAACTATGGATAAATTAATAACAAAGATAATTAAGAATATTTCTCCATTATATATTTTCTTACCAAGGCTGGGCAGTCTTGTGAAGTTGAGACCCTTACTCCACTCATCCATCGTTGCAACAAGCTTATTCTAGTAGGAGATCCTAAACAGCTTCCTCCCACAGTCATTTCTATGGTAAGTTTTTTCCTTCTTTACATTGCTTTAAAGAGTAAGCAGATTTTCTTGTATTTTTTGTTTTCAGTGGTGGGCAGGTCCTTCCTGGAAATAGTCAACACGTCTTTGAAGGGAAATGTAGGGAATTCTGAGAAAAGGGAAGTGCAGTTTGATTGTCAATAAGTGAAAATCCCTGAAAATGGTACCTTTGTTCATAAGTGTGTGTGTGTGTGTGTGTGTGTGTGTGTGTCAGGAACAGTGTTAAGTGTTGGCAACCATAAGGGTAGAAGGATAGTTTTTGTGTGCCAGCTTTTTTCTTTAGGAAGGGCACTGTCCTTATATTTTTGTACCTGATTTAATGATGCAATGCCAAACCAAAAATAAAAGAAAAACTTGAAAATCAAGAAAAAGAATCTCAACGTTTTAACTATTTATATTTAAATATGCACAAATTTGAGGAAAACCTTACAAAGAGAAAATTCTTCTTGGAATACATTTCCTATTCTAGAATTTTGTATTCTGTAATACAGAAAAAGTCTGTGTTCCTCACATCTTCTAAAAAGTGAAGGTGACATGAAAAGAAAAGGGATTAGTTGGTTTTGATCTCCTCCACTTTATTTTTTTAATCTCACTAAAGATGGATTGGAAAAATGCACATCAGAATCAGGATTCACTTGGATAATCTGAATAAGCCTGGACCATGGGTGATTTTGAAATTTAGTAAAGTTTGTATTTTTACTGATACTTAGATTATCTGTACAAATACAGAGAACTGGCCACAGAATCCCAGAAAACATCATTTTAAAAGTGTTTCAGTTATGGAATGGATGCATATGATTTTTGTTTTCATTATTGTTTTTTTGACTTTGGAATCATTTAAAATGATACTGCATTTTTTTGTATGACACCTGAGCACACATGCATGATCACACTTAGTACACTGAGCACCCCAAATTGTAGTTGCTCAGTATATATTAGATGATGGGTAGAGGGATGGGTGGTGGATAAGTTGGTCTTTAGAGGGTTTCAGCATTTCTAATTATAAGGGAATACCCCAGAAATAACCACTAAGATCTGTGTTTTATTATTGATTCTTTCAGGTAGTTGTGGTCGTTCTAGGTAACATTGTTTTCATAAGCAGTATTTTGTGGATGTTCTAAATCAAGAGAAATACCTGGACTTAGATTGGGGTCACAAACATCTTCTTTCGCTAAATCTTTGGTTGTGGGTAATCTTATGCCACCTGAACCTTGCCATGTACATATTATATTAAAGTCCAGAATTGTTTTTATAATACTGGGAAAAGTATAAATTAATTCTTAGAAGTTGTTCCTTTATTTCCCCTCACTCAGAAAGCACAGGAGTATGGTTATGACCAATCAATGATGGCTCGCTTCTGCAAACTGCTGGAAGAGAATGTGGAGCACAATGTGATTGGCAGGCTGCCTGTTTTACAGCTTACTACTCAGTACAGGATGCATCCAGACATATGTCTCTTCCCTTCTAATTACGTTTATAACCGAAGCTTGAAAACAAACAGGTGGATGTTAACGTTCATTTTATTTGAAGGTTTAGCTGCTTAGGAAGAAGAAGTCGTTTTACTATGGTCTTAAGTCTAGGCATGAAAATCATAAATCGTTAGAGTTTTTTTAAGTAACGTTAGAGTTTTTTTAAGTAATGGTTTTTAATTATAAAAGCTGTACATATTTATTGCAGCAAATGCAGATAAACACAAAAGAAGAAAAAAAAATCACCCACATTTATTCTACCCAAAGATAAGCACTGGTAACATTTTGGTATATCTCCTTCCAGTCCTTTTTTCAAATATGCATCTTTGCTTTTTCTCTCCTACAAGAATTTTTTTTTTTTTTTAATCGGGCCATACTCTACATAGTGTTCGATGGGTTGCTTAGTTCACTTACTATATCATGAGTAGCTTTCCAATCATAGTTTAATTACATAGATTGCTCTCCCTAGCAGAAGAATAAAAGTAAAACCAGTGTTGTTTACCTTTTACTTTTACTTCTTGTCCTTTTTCCTTCCCCATTTCCCTGTCTCTTCCACAAAAAATGCTAGTACAGCTACTAATAAAATATCTTCTTATAACTTGACTTACATTCTGAAATATGGCTGCTCTTTTACAGATTGACTGAAACCAATCGATGTTCATCAGACTGGCCATTTCAACCTTACCTTGTATTTGATGTCGGAGATGGTTCAGAAAGACGGGATAATGAGTATGTTCTCTTTCTTCAACTCCCAGAGATGGTCCTAGAATTGATAAATTATTTTTGTTCAGATTTATTTTAAAAACATTTTCTGTTTATCTTTGGCTTAGTGCTAATGTTTATACATCTAAAGCACTTTTTTCAGTGTTTGGAACATAGTCATTTCATTAACTGCGTTGCTATCTTCCCCTTTTTTATCATATATTACTGATATCTTTATGTATTTCAGCCTTTTTATTTTTCTTATTTATGTAATGGAGATAATATTACCTAAGATGTAGAGTAGATATATGGTAGTGAACAAAACAGACACAGCCCAATTACAAGGATATTATAGTGTGATAGAGGAGAAGGACATTAAACAGGTAATAACCTAGATAATTAATTAATCCATTTGAGTTAGGTGCTGTGAAGGATAAGTGTATAGATTCAATTGGCTGAGGTATGAATGAGAGTAAGAGAATAGAGACAGGGTAGACAGTACTTTAAATATTTTATGTTGCGAATGAAGCAAAGTGTTCAGGTGGTCTAGGAATGATGGTACAAAGGTGTGTTAGTTTTGCTATATAGCAAAGACTTCAGAAGGGCAAGGGGTCCTGTGAGAGAGTTGAGGAATAATGGTCTAGGGCAAGATTTGTTAGCACAGGTATAAAGTATGTCATGAAGCATGAGGAAATACAAATTCCACTTCTGTATCATGAGAGGGCCACAGGGCAGGTGGTGTCCTCAGGAGAGATTCAGGTATTGGGTATGATACAGAGTTGGAGGGAGGGAGCATTCGGTGAAGAAGTTATAAACTGAGTGGAGGAGTTGGCCATGGGATTGCAGTGCCAGAGGGATCAACGGAAAGATTTTAGAAGGGCCAGTAAGAGTGGAGCAGAGAATTGAAATTTGAGCCCTAGAGCATAATCAGGATGGAATGTCATAAGATGAATATTAATGAGAGAAGCTTAACCTAAGAGGTAACCAAGGCAAATAAAGAATTCAGGAGTAGAAGTTATATAACTGACTAGGTTGTCAACATAGTAAATCTTGAAGTTAGGACAGTGGCTATTTAAGGCATTTAAAGTGAGACAGATAAGGTAGCTTCAGGAATAAAAGTCGAAGTGCAGTACATCCTTTCTTGTTCAGCATGTTGGATCTAGTATCATCATGAATGAACGTATGTGATTTGGGGGATTGCCTCCCAGGAGTAGTATAAGTTCTCCTGAAGTTGAAGGTGCAGAATATGAGTCTAGAGAGAAGAACAGTGAGAACATGCGCCTGTTACAGAGTCCCATGTTGTTCAACACTAGGGGCCACATCATTGACTTTTAGTCTGGGTGGATGGCACCACCTTGGTCATTTGATGGTTGGACTGTCCATCCAGTGATGTTAGTTCTTGCCTGGTGTCAGGTAGTGTTGGGGAAATAAGGAAGCATTTTCCTCAGTGTTTGTAGTATAGTAAATCCTTAATTAATGTTAATTATTTATTACACTTTCATTACTAAAAATTCTGTTATTACTATTATTTATCTCCATTTTAACAGATGAAGAGATTTGTTGCCTAAATCTTAGTGGACTCCAGACTCTGTATTCTCTACAACTTCATGTTTCACTGGGCATTATTTTTACAAAACTATACATATGTCTGATATTAATGGCCATTTTAACAGTCTCTTTGAGTCACTGCTGGCTGAGTAAAAGGTGAAACCTGCCTGCTTACCCTTTACTGTAATGGAAAACGAGTAAATGGGACTTAAGTTAACAATTAGACCACTATTATTCTTTTTTTTTCCGGATATATGGTCCCACTGAGAGGATACTGGACCACAAAAATAGAGAAGGCCAGGTGCCTGTAAAGGCTGCATTTTCCCAAAGTTGGCGGAAAACAGTATTCTTCCTTTAGTTATTTTATGCTATTAGCTAACTTTAGGAAAGAGGCATTGCCCTTTTTAGTTAAGCGACAGGAGATGAAAACATACAAGACTTCTTAAGGAATGTCTGGTTTGTTCCCCCCCCCAGCAATAGGCGTTTGGGCTAGAGTTAGAGGGGACAGTTGTATTTGACACAAACACTACTTAGTATTCTATTGCTTTTGATACTTTTTTTCCCCTCTTATTTAGCTCATATGTTAATATTCAAGAAATAAAACTGGTGATGGAAATAATTAAGCTTATTAAAGACAAAAGAAGAGATGTTACTTTTCGGAACATTGGCATAATAACCCATTACAAGGCTCAGAAGATGATGATTCAGAAGGATTTGGACAAAGAGTTTGATAGAAAAGGGTAAGGCTTTTTTATAGTTTTTTTCCAGACTTTTCTGTTCAATTAAAAAGGAGAGAGAGAGGAGACAGAAGGAAAAAAAAAGGGAAACCTAACTCTAGAGGTGGTCTTAGACCATGTAACATGGTGACATAGCACAAGGAGGCTGGGAAGCTGACTTCCATAATACACTTACTGTGTAGGTGATGATTATACTTGTGGCCCCTGTAGACATGGTACCTCCTGGCATTTGGAACATCAACAGTGGAATAGACTAAGAAAGTCTCTAAGCCTTTTCCTTTAATGCAATGTGCCATGATTTGTTAATCCGAATTCTAATTCTAGTGAGTCCCATGAAATCACTTTTTCACTATGAATAAGTTATTTAACCTATTTATTGCTTATATATGCATAGACTGAAGATTGTATTTTTGCCTCTCTTCTCAACAGTAAAATAAAAGATTAAGTATTGGAACTCTCTTAACTAAAAATTTCTTAACCTAGAAACACATACATTACCAAAACAGACTCAAGAACAAATAGAAAATTTGAATAGACCTAACCAATTACAGAGATTGAATTAATAATTTAAAAATTTTGATTAAAAATTTTAATCAAAGGGGCCAGCTGTAGCTCTATTGGTAGAGCACCGGTTTACCATGAGGAAGGCCCTGGGTTCGGTTCCCAGGGCCTCCTTGAGCGGGCAGACCGCCTTGAGAAGGCAAGCCGCGATGGCAGGGCAAAGCTGCCACGGGCAGGGCAAGCCCCGCGGGCAGGATAAGCCACCCGCGAGCAGGCAAGGCCGCCGCCTGGTGAGCTGACTCGGTGGGTCACCGCAACGGGGAGGAGACAAACAGACACAGAAGAATGCAAAAAAGCAGCACAACAAGAACAAGCAGAAAGGGGGGGATATATAATATATAAAAAAAAAAATTAATCAAAAAAATCCCAGGACCAGATGCTTCAGTGATGAATTCTACCAAACATTTAAAAAAATTAATACCAGTCATTATCAAACTGTTTTAAAAAAAATAGAAGAGGAGGGAATACTTCCTAACTCATTCTGTGAGGCCAGAATTACTCTGATACCAAAGCCAGACAAAGGCATCACCAGAAAAAAAACTACAGCCCAATATCCCTTATGATTATGGATGTAAAAATCTTCAACAAAATACTTGCAGACCAAATCCAGCACCATATAAAAAAGATTATAGGGAAACATATGGCTCAAGTGATTAAGCTCCCGCCTACCACATGAGAGGTCCCAGGTTCTGTTCCCAGTGCCTCCTAAAGAAGACTGGCAAGACAGTGAGCTGACATAACAGGCAGGCACGACAAGCTGACGCAACAAGAGACACAAGGAGGAAAACAATGAGAGACACAGTAAAGTAGGGAACAGTGGTGGCTCAAGCGATTAGGCACCTCCCACCCACATGGGAGGGTCCCGGGTTCAGGTTCTGGTGCTCCTAAAAGGTAGGTGAGCACATAATGAACATACACAGCGAGTGCAAACAATGGCGGAGGGGGAGGGGGGATAAATAAATAAATCTTTAAAAAATATAAAAATGTAAAGGATTATACATCATAACCAAATGGGATTTATCCCTGTAATGCAAGGTTTGATGAATATATGAAAACTAGTGAATGTAATGCATCATATTTGTAGAATGAGAGGGAAAAAACACATGATCATCTTAGTAAATGTAGAAAAAGTATTTGACAGAGTCCAGCACCCTTCCATGATAAAAATATTCAACAAGGTTGCAGATGTGGTTCAGGCAGTTGCGAACTCACCTCCCACATGGGAGTCCTGAGTTCAGTTACCAGTGCCTCCTAACGAAGATAAACAACTAAACAACGAGCAAGCAATGAGGAAAAAAAAAAAAAACAACAGCAACCAGCGAGCAGACAGCAAGCACAAACAAAATGACCAGGGAGTGGATGTGGCTCAAGCAGTTGGGCACTTGTCTCTCACGTGGGAGGTACTGGGTTTGGTTCCTGGTGCTTCCTAAAGAAGAAACAGACAAGAAGACAAGGAACAAAAAAAAAAATTAGGAATAGATGGGAACTTCCTCAACCTAATAAAAGGCATCTATGAAAAACCTGCAACTGACATATTTAATGGTAAGACTGAAAGTTTTCTCCGTAAAATCAGAAGCAAGACAAGGATATCCACACTCTCTAATTCTAGTCACCTTTGTACTAGAATTTCTAACTAGGGCACTAAGGCACAAAAAGGAAATAAAGACATCCAGAATGGAAAGGAAGCAGTAAAACTATCTCTGTGGATGACATGATCTTAGGAAAAAATTTTAAAGATTCCACAAAAAAATCTTTTAGCACAGATAAATTGAGTAAAATTGCAGTATGCAAGAGCAGTATACAAAATATACAAAATCAGTGTATTTTTATATGCTAATAATGAACAATTCAAAAAGGAAATTAATTCCATTTGCAGTAGTATCAAAAAGAATGAAATACTTGGGAATAAATATAACCAAAGAAGGGAAGACTTGTACACTGAAAACTACAAAACATTATTGAAAGAAATTAAAGAAGATCTACATAAATGGAAAGACATGCCATGTTCAGGGATTGAAAGACAATATCATTAAGATTTAAAAAAAAAAAAAAGTTGGCATTACTCCCAAAATTGGTCTATAGGTGCAGTACAATCTCTATCAAAATTCTGTCTTTTTTAAACAGATGAACAAGTGATCCTGAAATTTGCATAAAAATGGAAAGGACTCTGAATTGCTAAAACAATCTTTAAAAAGAAACAAAAGTTGGAAGGCTCACACTTCCTAATTTCAAAATTTATATTCAACTTCAATAATCAAGACAGTGTAGTACTGGTGTGATAATAGATATAGACCAGTGAAATACAATTGAGAATCTAGAAATAAACCATTTGATCAACTGATTTTTAACCAGGATTCCAAGATCATTTATTGGGGAAAGCATAGTTTTTTCAACAGATGGTGCTGGGTCAACTGGATATCCCAATGCCAAAGAGTAAATGTGAGCTCCTACCTCAAACAATATACAAAAATTAACTCAAAATTGGTTGGAGACCTAAATCTAAGAGCTAAAAGTATAAAACTCGTAAAAGAAAACATGGAGGGAAACAGATGTGGCTCAAGTGATTGGGCGCCTGTCTACCACATAGGAGGTCCAGGGTTCGATTCCTGGGGCCTCCTGGTGAAAGGCAAGCTGGCCTGAGCAGGAGTGCTGGTTCACATGGAGAGCTGGCACAGCAAGATGATGCAACAAAAATGACAGGAGAGACAGTAAGAGATGTGGCAGACCAGAGAGCTGAGGTGGCACAAGAGATTGAGTGGCTCTCTCCCTATCCGGATGGTCCCAGGATCAATTCCCTGTGCCGTCAAAAGAGAAGACAAGCAGGGCCCGGCTAGATAGCTCAGTGGATAAAGAGCTCGCTGGGAAACCACATGGGAGGCCCTGGGTTCGGTTCCCGGGGACCTCTCCTAGCGGGCAGACCGCCTTGAGAATGGAAGCCGCCATGGGCGGGCCAGAGCCGCCGTGGGCAGGGCAAAAAGCTGCCACGGACAGGCAAAAGCCGCCACGGGCAGGGCAGGTC